>LBNU01007233.1:66952-88551 GCA_014162995.1 Artemisia annua
TATATATATATATATATATATATATATATATATATATATATATATATATATATATATATATATATATATATATATATATATATATATATATATATTCCACTCGTACTGACACTTGTCAGAATCTTATGAGTAGAAAGATAAGTAGAAACAATTTGTAGAAGGAAATAACAATTTCCTTTCTTTTTTAACAAGTAATCCACGCACAATGACACAAACTTAATTCCTTTTTTATTTCCCGTCTTCCCTTCTCTTTTCGTTTTTTCAGGCCAAAGATAATCACCACGAAAAAGCATATGCATTTGAGAGGACTCTGATTCCTGGTCACTAGAAAGCCAATGGCACTCGGATTATTTGCTTGAGGGAACTTGACAAATCTTTTATAATTTGTGTCTAGAAGAGGTTGGTCGGGGGCATCGCCCCTACTGCTATCAACGTGGCTTGCACGACCACATCAAAGACTTGAATCACCGGTTTTGAGAGAAAAGAACTTAGTATACATTACATTATTACAATCATCAAATATTAATTGGTTAACTTTGTACAATCTTGTTAGACAAATGTAGTAGGGTTTAGGGTTTAGAGTTTAGCAAAACGCTATGTCGTGAGTTCAATCACATGATTAACACTTAACATAGTTCCTTTTTTCTTGACACAAAATTATCATTTCGTTGATTGGGAATTTTACTACTATCTCATTGCAATATTGTTAAACGTTTGATAACGAGTAAGTTGGTTATCGTGCATTGCGGCGGATTTTAAGTCTAAATTTTTTTTCAAGCAGTATTATAAATGAGTTTCAAAATTTTGACACTATTCTTATGACACACAAAAAAGTTTGAGAATACCAACAATGCTAATAGACAATTCTTATTTAACACTGGGTGACACAGGACGCGCGGAAGCGTACTTAGATAATCCCTAGTCCAAGAGAGGTGATTTGCACACTCCTACAATTGATTGACACACTCAAATTATGAGTGTTTTGACATTTAATATCCTTACAGGATGAAAATAAGTAAAAATGATGTGAGGGTATAGATGTCAAAACACTCATAATTTGAGTATGACAATCAATTGTGGGAGTGTGCAAATCACCTCCCCTAACCCAAAGGTGATAAACAAGCCACACCTTGTAATTATTAAAACATCCCCCAATGCAAAAATACAAGCAATAAACCACATGATAGAAATCAAACAAGTTATTGAAATAAATTTTGGGTGAAAGCTAAAAATAATCAATAGATTTTTTCAATTAATCGAGCTACGCAACTTAATTAAAAATTTGGCATGCTCGCTAAAATACTTTCAAATTATGAACAATCTCGCTAACTTCTCAAATGAATTAACTAAAATACCCTTGTATTCTTCCAATTTGCATTTGTTCTTCCGTTTACATTTATTCCTTTTTTTAAATCATAATCTTTTCAGATTCTAGTCAAATTTCATCAAACTGCTCTTAGCCATGATAGCATGGAAATGCTGGTAAATTGTTTGGTGGTCTTTTAATAATTATTGTTTTTAAAAACTTATGGTCTTTTAAAAATGGGAAATTTCCAAAATACCCCGATCTCACCTTAAAGACATCAAAAATTGACCATTGACCAAAAATACTCCAGAATAGACCTTGGGCGACTTTCAAAATGGGCAACCGAACATTTGTGCGACACATGTCCAAACAATGATTGGGAAATGATTAGGATACGGGATATTTTGGGAAAAAAATTCTGAAATACGAGGTATTTTTGGTGAAAAAATGTATAAAAGTATGTAAAAAAATAAAATACGGGGTATTTTGGTAATAAAAAAAAAATAATAAAAAAAAAAAAAAAAAACTTTGTGTTGACTGGTCGCCCGTCATCCATGGCACTTATAAGTAAAATCGTCGCCTAAGGCAATTTTTAATTTTTTTGGGGTGAGATCAGGGCATTTTTGAAATTTTCCCTTTAAAAATTATTGCCTTTAACAATGTCAATTTTTAAGACAAAACTAATCAACTTTTTTGCATATTTAAGTATATCTTACCTTTAACGGTGTCGACTTTTAAGGGTATTTTGTGGTCTTTTAATTTGACTACAAACTACGGTGTGGACTTTTAAGGCAAAACTAATGAACTTTTTTTGCTTATTTAAATCCAAAACAGTATCTTCTTTTAAATTTCATGTAATTACATATTTAACTTTGAAAGGGTTGTTGAATTTGCTGTTTTTGAATACAAGATTTTAATAGGTTTGGAAGATTTGATAAGGGTTAAGAATCTCAAATTTGGGTAAACAAGTTAAAAGATCGTGAATACCCTGCTAGTTAATGTAGTATAGAAATCTTATATGGTATACTAGTTATAATACCCGTGCGTGCACGGGGTTTTGACATAAATTTTAATTATAATGGTTTTCTTTGAGTAATTGTTAATTTAAAGTAAATGTGCTAAAAGTCGAACCCTTATACTACCGTCTCAAAATAAGTGCCAGTTTGAATTTTCAGAGTCAAATTGATTCAACTTTAACTTTAACTATTTTCGTAGATATTATATATCCAAATCAAATTCAAATTCAAAAGAATAGTGTTACAATGGCTTTTTAATGATTCAGAATCTATTAGAAGGCACATAAGTTACTTTGCTACGCATAATCTTTTTTCAAGTGTGATATATAAGCATCCCCCACATCATATGAAGAAGGAAAGTGATTGACACAATCTCAATTTTTATTGAGGCCACATTATGCAATAAACAGTTGTACTTTTAGTATAAACTGCTTTAACTGCTTGTATCGTGAGTGTCCTGATAAAAAAACGAAAATGTGCCAATCTCTTCCCTATGAAGAACAACACTCCATTATGCTATAATAAAAGAGTTGTTTATAAAGATACACACAATTTACCAGTAGAGTAAATATTCAACGTGAAGTTTCTTTGCAACTCAGATAGTCACCATATAATGAGTTTATAATTGCAAATATACTCACTGTGTTACACCCAATTTGTTTTTTTTAAACAAAGTATATCTCACGTATGCCATTGAATCTCTGTGTAAAATCTCATAGAGTTTGCATCCAAGACCTACGGAATTATGGAAACATGTCGAAACTCACTTGACAACATTAGTGACCCCTAATAATTAGTTAACTTAAAGTACACAAAAACACTAAAAACTTATTTATACAAACTCCATTTACAACTATTAATAGAGGGAGATTCTTACTTGAAATCATCAATATCCATAACTCTTCACCATCTTATCGTATGTGATATAGAAACATAATGTGTGTCGATTTAAAGTTAACTTTTTGAAATATAAACACAAAAAATCTATAGCGTCACCTATTAGTCATGCTACTTTGTCCAAAATGTGCAGAAATTTTCGGTTGATGTTGGGTTAAGATGGTTTTTGTGTTAACTTGGATTATTTTGTTTTTGTCATTCTGTTATAGATCAGCTATGTCAACGTAAACAACACCAGATCAGTTTCTGAGTAGCTACCACTTTCAAGAACGAACACGGCATTATAAAAACTAACACAGACAGAAAGCATACCAATGACCACTTTATCATGCCCGAACGCTATAAGAATCAAAACTTCAACATAATATACCATTAAATTCAATAAATTTCACAACTTTATCAACTAAACAATACAAAAGACCCACAAAAGCAAAACTTCAACAGAACACAAAGTCAAATTTAACAAACTTTATCAGCTAACCCAATACCAAAAGATCATTTAAAAAAAGAAGAAGAAGAAGAAGAAAAAAACACTTAACTTAAACCTAATCTCAGTCATTAATACATTTTTAAGCTTAAATATCGACAACTTTAAACGTTTTTGTACGGTTTTGCACATTTTAGTATTCGATTTTGATTCTCCAAATTGGTTTAATTTTGGGAAGGTATGGTTTGATTCAGGTTATAGAAGATGGATGCGATTGTTATGTCTCGTGATATTGGATATTCATGAATTAAAACATAAAAATTCGTTCATACTGCAATACATCATGAATATCCAATCTCATGAATTGAAAGAACGAATGTTTAGGTTTTGTCATGTGGGGTAGAAGAGAAGAGAGGAAGGGAAAAACTGATTCTTATGTGGGTTAAAATTTGGGACTCTGTTTATCTCTTTAAAAGTTTATATTTGACCACTAGTCTTTTAAAATTAACCCCGCCATTCATCAAGTTTCTTTTTCTCACAAAATTGACACTTTGATTTTTATACACAATTTGCTTATAAAACGAAATTTAACATTGTCTGACTAAATTGAAGCCAATTTCGACTTTTTATTAACCAATCTTATTGCTCGATTTTACCTACGTGGCACGAGCGCTGTCGATGTTATAAGTTAAAATATATCCGTATATAAACTTTTATTTAGCTGACATAGATGTTGAGGTTGATGTTGTTGTTTAACTTTTAATAATTGGTATCATGTTGTACGAAATGTGCGAGTTTAGTAGTACATAATGAGCTGATGAAGTTAAAATATACTCCGTAAAGTTTTTCAAAAATGTTTTCAGGATATCCATATATAAACTTTAAATAATAATTTACATGAGTCTTTGATATTTATACCATTAATAATAATTTAGCCGTATTTAATATTCAAATCTGTGTACGCATAGATTAAACTTTCAAATAGGATAACATGAGTCCTTATTTAACGTTCATAGTAAAAAAAATATTTTAATTGATGAAAGTTTAAAACTAATATTTATTTTAAAAATATTTAACGTATATTAAACCTAATTCGTATATTTAGAAAATTTTGTAAGTTTAATGGATGGAAGTCTTAAGCCAGTACTAATACTCATGCAATTGTAAACAAAGTTCATATTATAAAGTGTATGAGGTATAAAATGTAAGGGGTTATTTATTTATTATCTAAAGTTATCAAAAAAACATGGAGATTTATAATTTTACACTTAACTCCATATAGTATATTTAAAATTCAACCACTAATGTTTTATTAATTACCTCATCTTTTTTTATAGTTTTTATTTTCATAAATTTGACACCTATATTTTTGTGTATTTTCTTTTCTCAACTAAATTCTCCATCAAATTTATTAAAGTTTGACCAAAATCAATTCAATTTTGACTCTTTATTGGCCAATCATATTGCTCGATTTCGCCTATGTGTCAAAATCGAGCTCTCTTATTGGGCCATTTTTTTTTCTCATAAGATTGTTTTGTCAAAAAAATCCCGAAATAATGTAATTCCTTTATATAATAAAAGACTTGAAATCACATGTTTAGATACACACTAGCCGGTTACTAGTAAAACAAAGAGAAAGCTTAGTATATATCCAATATTTTCTAAAAATTAAATATCTCGCAAATGGTTAATCGTTACGCAAAATGAATCATACCAACATGACGAGAATTAAATCATCTTTCTATAGATGGGCACTTCAATATACTTTTTACGAACTTTTTTCGATTTTTTTTCCAGTTACGTTTAGAAAAATCACATGTGATTTATGAAATCACACATGTAATTTATGAAATCCCATGTGATTTGTGATACAAATAACATGTGGTTTTTCCAGATATAACTAAAAAATAAATAAATATATAAAATAAAAAAATCAATAAAAGTATATCAAAGTGCCCGTCTACTGTAAGATAAAAAAAATACTCGTCGCGATGGTGTATTTTTTTTTCACTTGACGATTTACTATTTGCAAGATATTTTATTTTTAAAAAAAGCGATGGAAAATGAGTTTTATTTTTATTTTTTTTAATGACAAAATAAGTGGGTAAAATTGGTTTATTGAATCTTTAGATAATTTTGGTTCCGCAAAATAACTCACGTATTAAAACGTCTTTAAATTTCCCTTTTTAGTAAGATGTCTTTTAATATTACTTTTTTTTTTTTTTTTTTTTTTTTTTTTTTTTTTTTTTTTTTTTTTTTTTTTTTTTTTTTTTTTTTTTTTTTTTTTTTTTTTTTTTTTTTTTTTTAACTTGACTGATACTTTTCGTATATGTCTTTATATTTCCTCTTTCAGTCAAATGTCTTTTAATATTATTTGACAGATACTTTTCGGACCTATATAAGCACACATATTATGTGTGTAGCGTCACCAAAGAATCAATCAGATTCATTCTTACGCTACATGCACAATAATCTCCCTTTCTAAAAAAATATCATTATTTTTGATCGTAACATAACAGAAAACATGTCTAGATTCGCGGTTCTTTTGTGTGCGGATGAGTCAGATTATGTGAAAAACAAATATGGAGGTTACCATGGGGTCTTTATGAAAATGCTGGCCGAGGAAGGTGAGATTTGGGATGTGTTTTATGTATCGAAGGGACACTTCCCTGATGAGGAACAAATGGGACTTTATGACGGTTTTGTGATCACTGGTAGTTGTAGCGACGCATACGGGGATGATGTTTGGATATGTGAACTTGTCACTTTGATCAACAAGTTGGATTCTTTGAACAAAAAGATTCTCGGCATTTGTTTTGGTCACCAGGTAAGTCTTAGTGAGCTTTTTTGCTGATTTTTGCAGCGCGGTATATAGATTTTTATTTGAAAAGTTACAAAATTACAAAGCACCTTTAAATACGGGAACAAAATTAACCTCCGGTTTCTTCTTTAGGCATCAAAAGTTTGTATTTTGCCATCAAAACTCAAATATTCATTTTTGCAGTCACGTTCATCATTTGTTCCTAAAAATGTTGCCAGCTGTTGTGTTTTACATATTTTACCTTAAGAATTTATTTACTAGAACTTACAGAAACTTATATAATTAACTAGCTTATAGCCAATAATAAGTTGCATGTATGTAAAGCATAAAGATAAAGTGAATGAGGAAAAAAAAAAACTAAGTTGCATGTTATACACAATCTTTAAGCTAATGACATAATTAGAAAGTGCATATGAACGTCGTAATTTATTGCGTTGTTTCATTGCATTCTCGAAGTAGTACAAACTAATTAACCATAATAATAACAGAAGTTGATAACTTATTCCATCATTGTTCATTCCAATTCCAAATAGATCGTTGAAAATATTTGACAAAGTATGCATTTCTAGTGGTACTTATAAACACACTCTACTCAAGTTGGTCATTGCAAACAATGTCTTAAAACTAACACTCAAGAATTCAAAACATCGGTTTAAGAATCAATTAGTTTACACTATGCTATAACAATTTAAAGATCAATAATACTAAAATGTACACCATCACATAGCATTCATTTAATCTACTGCTAAGATGTAGAGCACCACTTCAACTCTCGATTCTTCTTTGCAAAGCACATGATTCACATTGCATATTCATGAAATAAAGAATAAAGTAAGACCACCTGCTAAATATAGCCTATTTACCTGTGATATATCTATATCACAATTCACATATGACTAAAAGGTTCTAATCAATGAAAAGAACAAATAGCAAACTTAGAAGTTAGAACTGCATATACATGTGTTTGCTTTTTGTTACATCCAAAATAATCATATTTTGGATCTAAATAATCTCTTACCAATACTATTGAAATACATGTTTTGTAAGAAGTATATAAATCATACTCATTTGCCTTATTTACTTACAACCTCATCTCGAAAGTACGAGATTCCAGTTGCTATGCAAATGTGACATCTCTAACCGTCTACTCTTGAAACAGACTCCCTCGTGATATACTAGTTTCATTAAAAAGAGATACTTGAGATTTCATTGAATTAGTATATCCATAAGGGATTTAGGGATTAAACAGTTCTCGTATTTCTTTTTTTAGAATAGAAATTTTTCGCACCCTATGACCTTAGAGGTCCTAAGGCAAAAGGTTAGGCACAAAAGAATGATTGCTACATATAAACATTTGACCGAAAGAAATATTTTTTTGTTAAATCACTCATTTGTAACATGTTTACACTATTTTGTCAACAATTTAAGTTTAATCCCGACGAAGCAAATAACATGAGGATCTACACATGAATTCATATATTACATAACTATTGTTAGGGTTGGATTTATAAGAAACCCAATGGTGCTAAAATATCGATACTTATATTTATGTTATGAGTCAATCGTGACATTCTTGTCAACCATGTTCCATCACATAGATAACGTAACTAATGAATTGAACAACTCATTGAAATTCCACACTCCGTTAGATACACTTAAATAGTTTAATATATAGATAAACGACCCAAATAAAACATGTCATAAGTAACTTGCATACGCTATGCAAACTCAAGTGGGTGTGGAAATTTTTATACCAACTTTTTCAATCCAATTTCTTTGGGGAAATTGCATATTCTGTATATGTCCTTTTTTTCTTCTTCCTTTTACGTATCACAATCCAATTTCTTTGGGGAAATTGCATATTCTGTATATGTCCTTTTTTTCTTCTTCCTTTTATGTATCACACTATTATCAAATAGAGTAAACGAACAAAACAAATGAAAAGACAAGATATTTATAGATAGTTGGTAACTACTTGTGACTGAAGATGGAAACCATGGTGCTCTTTCGGCCTTTCTTATTTTGGAAATGACCCAATGCTAAATGAATTGATACCCGCTTTGTGAAAAAAGAAAATGACTGATACCCATGTAGCATAAAGTGTCGTAAGAATACATGATGCAAACTTGTAGCCAATAATTCTCATATCCTATAATTATGCACTCAGCAGTCAGCAATCAGCTCACATAATGTCTAACATATCCTAGCTTTCTGGGTAAGTTGAGCAGATTTGTAGATTCGTATTTCATGTAAGTCGTGGCATAAGATCTCTCTTCTTATCCCATAACCCTTTTTTGGGAAATTATCTGTTAGCCCATCATCTTATGTGACTCAATTAATCGTTCCATTAGTACATTTGTCATTTCTAGTTTAAACATTAAAGAAAAGTTATTTGGCTATACTCCAACTTACCAACAAATAATTGATGGAATCATGGAATAATGAAAGTAAAATTATCTAGAGTTATATTATTTGATTATTTGTAACCATTGTTAGAATTTAATTAATCATGACTATCATATATTATTACTAATATCAAAGAAACACATACGCATAAGCAAGGATCTTGTATAACACATAATAGTTAACCAAAACATAAAGAAATGTACCGTATGCAATTCTTGTTTCTTGAACTATATGAGAACAATAGATCTATGAATAACCCCTTACCGTTTTGTTATTCGATCTCTTGATAATTACTATAGTGAGTTATTACCTCGTTTTTGTACACACAAACTAAACCGTATTAATGTTATGCAAGTAAATCACACAAGTATATGTTTTTGTAAAACAAAAATTGAATCCCTAATTATTTAGGGGTGTTCGACCGGTTTTGAGAGCAAGGAAGAAAGAAGAAAACTTTTAGGGTTATGTATGTACACAAAAAGTGAGAAACAAATAACCCTTGTGCTTGTATATATAGTGATTAAGAAACTTGGAGCAAAAGATAGGGTTTGGGTTATCCCAACCCTATGGCCGGTCGATCTAGAGCCCAAGGGGTCTCTAGATCCTTCTCTTGGTTTCCTAATTATACACAAACTCTTCTTTCCTAATTTGCGTCTAATGGTCGTTAGTCATTTAACGGTAAACACTAACGGTCGTTAAGTTCTTGTGTCTAATAATAAATATATAAATACATTTATTATTTCTCCTTAATACTCGTTTGTAATGTGTGCAATCCCGAGGTCTCGGGTTCGATACTAGACATTTACATATTAATATTTAACCATATTTCATCAGCTCCCACTTGGTTATCTATTAATAGTAAAATAACATTGCATGGTTGGCGTCTTGCAACACTCCAATGCCCCTAGTTCGACTTGAGCTAGGTTTCCTGAAAAACACTTAACGATTCATCGTTATTATTATCCTTTTGTTTCTAATACTCTATTACTAAAGAAATCATTCTTTATTAAATTTTAGTTTCTCGTATGTTAATAATTGAAAAAAATTATTATCCTTTTGTTTCTAATACTCTATTAATAAAGAAATCATTCTTTATTAAATTTTAGTTTCTCGTATGTTAATAATTGAAAAAATTACCAAAACATCTGAATGTATTCCAGATAGTCTTTGGGCGTGGCCATGCAAACATTTTGTCAATCCTACGAGTGGCCCAGCAGTATTAAACTTCAAAACAGATTTGAAGGAACAAATTCTTTGTTGACTACAAGACTGACCCATGAACTTTGCAACACTTCTGAAAACAACCTTTATAACTACCAGTTACGGTTAGCGGTAGATTGCTTTACAAAAATGCACTACATCCATGACTCTTATCTGGTATCTCAAGTCTGAGGATAATTGTATATGATTTACTTAAATATAAGTAAAGTCATGTAGTTGGGATAAGTCCTATATTAAATTTATTGAATATCATGTGAAATTGGTATCATTACGCATCAATATACTTTCAAGTATATTCAAACCAATACTCAGATTTGCCTTAGTTTAATGATATTCCCATATCATTAACCGACAACGGACAATTTAGAATAATAAAATTATTCAAGGATTTAAACATGCAAAAACATGATATATTATTAAGACAATGTAAATAAACATAACTAATACTTTATTTCATTAAAATTAATAATCGTACATTACATCCTTTATCCAAATACTAATAAAAAATGGGCATGAAACTTTCAGCCTTACGAAGACCTATTCCTTCAGCTAGCTTATAAAGCTTAGTGCCAGGTAGAGCTTTCGTCAATTGGTCTGCTAAGTTATCATCTGTGTGAACTTTGAGTAACTCGATCTCTCCAATATCCACCTGCTCTCGCACGTAGTGATATTTGATTGGGAAATGTCTGGTGCCCCTCATGAGTCCAGGTTCATTGGCCAATGTGATTGCAGCAGAATTGTCGCAATACATTTTTATAGGTCGTTGGATCGATGGCATAACTCCAAGCCCCGAAACAAACTTCCTAATCCAGACGGCTTCCATTGCAGCTTCTAAAGCAGCTATGTACTCACTTTCTGTTGCAGACATCGCTAATGTACTCTGCTTCTTGCTCCTCCAATCCACAGCTCCTCCATTAATGACAAAGACATAACCCGTCTGAGACTTCGTATCATCCTTATCACCTTTCCATGAAGCATCGCAGTAACCTGTAACATCAAGTTCTGCATTTGGATCTGGATTTCCCCCATAAACTAAGAACACATCTTTAGTAGCCCTAAGGTACTTAAGAATATTCTTAACAACAGTCCAGTAAGCTTCACCTGGATTCTGCTGATATCGACTGGTTATGTTTTGAGCAAACGCCACATCTGGCCTTGTGCTTTTCACCGCATATACATAATATATCCCATAGCCGAAGCATAAGGGACTTTCTTCATGCGTTGCACCTCTGCAGGTGTTGAAGCACAAACTTTGCTACTCAAGCCATGGTGTTCTTGCATTGGCAAATATCCCTTCTTGAAATTTTGCATATTGAATCTCTTCAATATTTTATCAATGTAAGCATTTTGGCTTAATCCAATTAATCACTGAGATCTATCTCTATATATCTTAATTCCCAAAATGAATGCAGCTTCCCCTAAATCTTTCATAGAAAAACACTTTCCAAGATATGCCTTGACTTCATGCAAACTTGGAATGTCTTTTCCCATGATCAATATGTCATCGACATATAAAATAAGGAAAATTACATCACTCCCACTAGCTTTGTGGTATACACATGGCTCATCAAGATTTTGAGAAAAACCAAAGCTTTTGATTTCTTCATCAAATCTTTTATTCCATTGCCGTGATGCTTGCTTCAATCCATAAATGGATCTTTGAAGCTTGCATACATGCTTTGGAAAATCTGGATTCACAAACCCCTCAGGCTGCGCCATATAGATGTCCTCATCTAGGCGACCATTTAAGAAGGCGGTTTTGACATCCATTTGCCAAATCTCATAGTCATAATATGCAGCTATAGCTATGAGAATCCTAATAGCCCTAATATCAGCTACAGGAGAAAAGGTCTCCTCGTAGTCAATACCAAACGTTTGAGTAAACCCTTGAGCTACCAAACGGGCTTTATAGGTGTGTACAATCACATCCATATCAGTCTTTTTCTTGTAGAGCCATTTACTCCCAACTACCTTGGCACCAGGAGGAAGGTCTACTTCTGTCCAGACTTCACTATCACGCATGGATTGCATTTCCCCATTCATAGCAACCTGCCATTTATCCTTTTCAGGACCATTCATAGCAGCCCTATAACTAGCAGGTTCATCAAGATCCCCTAGTACAGTTTCCTCACACACTACGTTAAGACAGAGGCGATCGGGTGCTTTCACAGGCCTTGTGGACCTGCGAATGGGAACCACTTCAACTTCAGGTGGAGGACCCAGACTATCTGGTTCTTCAGGAAGTTGACTAGTGTTTTCAGAAGGTAATGCATCAACCTGATCGTCTTCCAGATCATATACGCTCCCACTTAATTCTTGAGATATGAGTTCCTTTTCCAAGAAATCCCCATACCTAGCAACGAATACTTTGTTCTCAGGAGGGTAATAAAAGTAGTAACCCATTGTTTCCTTTGGGTATCCTACGAAGATGCATTTCACAGATCTTTGTTGGAGTTTATCTGCTGAGTCACGTTTAACATACGCCTCGCAGCCCCAGACCTTTAGATAAGACAAGTTAGGAGCTTTCCAGTCCATAACTCATATGGTGTCTTATCAACCTTCTTTGTGGGAACCATATTAAGAATGCGAACAGCAGACTCTAAGGCATAATCCTAAAATGAGAAGGGAAGAGTTGTTAGATTAAACGTAGATCGTATCATATCTTGCAATGTACGATTTCTTCTCTCAGATACACCATTTTGTTGTGGAGTATATGGAGAAGTGAGATGCTGGACAATTCCACTCTCAGCTAAGAAATCTATGAACTCTTGACTCAGGTATTCACCACCTCTATCGGATCGAAGAGCTTTAATCTTCTTTCCAAGTTGCAACTCTACTTCTGCTTTAAACACTTTGAATGTTTCAAATACCTCATGTTTATGTTTAAGTAAATAAACATAACCATAACGGCTATAATCATCCGTAAATGTTAAGAAGTAGCTAGCACCTCTCCTTGACACATGTCTAAGTGGTCCACACACATCTGTGTGAATTAGACCAAGTAGATCAGAAGCCCTTTCAATACGAATTTTAAAAGGTTTATTTGTCATCTTCCCAGCAATACAAGATTCGCACTTATCAAATGATTCATCATTGATCTTTTCTAAAAGCCCATCGTGTTGCAGCTTTTCCATGCGAGCCTTGCCAATGTGAGCAAGTCGACAAAGCCAAGAATAAGACGAATCCAGACCTTTCTTGATTCTCTTATGATTGATGCTATACATTGAATTATTATTAACGAAAGCATTATCATTATCATTCATGTCCAACTCAAAAATACCATTCACAGCAACAACATTAAAATAAAATACACCATTTAAAGAAACTGAAATTCCATTGCTAGAAATAGTATGATGATAACCAAGGTTCAACAAACATGAAAATGAAATTACACCTCTAAAAATTGACGGTGCATAATGACAATTATTTAAAGATAGTACTAAGCCCGAAGGCAATACTAAATTAAATACTCCTATAGCTTCAACTCCTGCAGGCGCTCCATTACCCATGTGCAAGAATTGTTCTCCATAGGACAGCTTTCTTTCCACTCTAAACCCCTGCAAAATATTGCAGATATGAATGCCACATCCCGTATCATATACCCATGAATTCAATTTATGAGATAGAGAAAATAATTCAATCATAAAGAACGCACCTGATGAGCTGGGGTTACTAGCTTCACTCTTTTGCTTCTTTAGTCGCAAGTCATTGATGTAGAGCGCACAGTTACGCTTCCAGTGCCCTACTTGATGACAGTGGTGACAAGCCTGTTCCTTCTTGTTGGTAGGATTCACCTTTTTCTTCTTGGGTTGGTTTTGATTCACTTTAGGATTTGGTTGATAGGCCAAAACCTGCTTGCCTTTATCAGCCACACCCTTACCCTTNTATACCCATGAATTCAATTTATGAGATAGAGAAAATAATTCAATCATAAAGAACGCACCTGATGAGCTGGGGTTACTAGCTTCACTCTTTTGCTTCTTTAGTCGCAAGTCATTGATGTAGAGCGCACAGTTACGCTTCCAGTGCCCTACTTGATGACAGTGGTGACAAGCCTGTTCCTTCTTGTTGGTAGGATTCACCTTTTTCTTCTTGGGTTGGTTTTGATTCACTTTAGGATTTGGTTGATAGGCCAAAACCTGCTTGCCTTTATCAGCCACACCATTACCCTTGTTCACATGCGATTTTTTCTGGATCCTACCTCCTTGAATTGCCAACACTTGTGGAGTAGGTGCCTTGCCTTTGGTTGGTAGATGCTTCTCATAGTCAACAAGCAATGCGAGTAACTCTGAGACTGTCTTCCCCGAGCAGTGCATGTTGAAGTTCTGTACAAAACCAGCAAAGTCCTTGTTAAGGCATCTGTTGATTAAGTGAACTTGAACATTCTCGGGGTAACCGAATCCGAATCTATGAAGTTGATCAAAGAATTCTCTCATCTCATTCACAGAGTCTTCAACTGGTTTACCATCACCATGTTTGCAGCTGTGTAATTTGTCAAGTGACTAATACAATTCAACTGCAGGAGATTTTTCTTAAGCCTTCTTGAGCTCATTGATCATGTCGAATGGAAAATAATACTCAAACTTCTTTTGCATTATTGGATCCATACTTTGAAGCATTAAGCACCCAATTTCATTGTACTTAGCATGCTCCACTCTCCATTCTGCTTTGGCCTCATCAGTAGCGGTCGCAGCAGGCTCCTCAGGGCAAGGAGTATTCAAGTAATTGAGCTTATCAGTCGCTCTCAAGACAATTCTGAGCGATCTGTGCCAATCATTGAAGTTTTTCCTAGTCAATTTGGCTCTTTCAAGATGACTCTTGAAAGCAGCATACACGGAGTTATCGGGTTGAGCCATTTCTACAGAAAAAGTTCAAACATTAGTATTTTCGATAATGAAAATATTTTCAAGAAAACAGAATACCCATGGATATATTCATATAACCAACTTAGTTTCTTGAAAATCTAGGATCCAACTTTTCATAATTTCACTACGTCAGTTGATCTGCTAGTAATGAAAGTACAAAAGATGGTAATCTGTCGTACAATAATTGGCAAACAATTTTCCAATTCCTAGATGATTTATGGGATTTACTTCAAATTGATTTATCAATTTGCCATGTAAGCATGTTTCATCCCATCTCATGCCTTAAGTTCTAGGTCTCACGCATCAACTTAATTAAGTCGTCTAACTTAGAAACTGCAAATTCTCCATGTGAGGTCTTACGCTCACTAGGAAATTTACCTTGTCATTAATCTTTGGCCTAGGTCTCACGCATACCAAAGAATAACTCCAAGTGTTCCTTATAGTTAGATGGCATGTGACTTAAATTTTTAGGGTATTTAATTTTGATGTGATAATCAAAAAACATGTATAAAGATGCATGCACTCATCTTCATAACATTAAGTTTTTCAAAACAATTTTTAATTAACAATTCGCAAGAAAAAGTTAAAAGCTTTTGTTTGAGGTACTGGGTTCACCAATTAAAGAAGAACCTACAATTATCATCCATCAAAGTGGAATTGAGGTAAATCACCCTTAAGATGATATTGTACATGTAATGGTAATGTAGGTAAGACGTCTTTAACGAACTCATAAGTGCATGGAAACCAAAGGTAGACTCTAGGCTCTTTCCAAACTTTGTTTCCATCACTATGAATTAGCTAAAAAAAAACTTACTTTCAAGACCATATGTACAAAAACATCAATCAAACCAAAAGTTTATAACTTTCATCTTAAAACATATTAAAAACTTTTACAATACAAATCTCGTCGCAAGGATGCATTTAACGCATTACGACATGTAAGGCCAACCCCTAAGTATGACACATAAGATTTCGTAGTGTAAAGTTCTTAATAATAATTATGTTTCACCATTATTAGTCAAATTAATTTTCTTTTCAAAAAAATTACCCTTTTATTGCTTACAAATATGACAATCACATAACAATAAAACAAGTAATTAAAAGAAAACAAATAAACAACTAATAAATAATAAAAGGTGAAACAATTAGTCACATGCATACTTAATTAGATAAACCCTAATTAAATCAATTCTAGGTGTTCATATGCATATAATTAAATAAGACCCTCTCCTTCAATGGAAGGTAGACGTACATACATTGACGAATCAATTGTAGGGGTCATAATTACTTATACACCACATAGCACGTAAATTGATTTTATTATTCTTGGGGTCTTCCCCGATTTTAGATTTATCTAATAATTTAACATGTGGAACATATACTTGCAATTAAAACAATCAAACAATCCATGACTAAAAAAACATGCATGTTTCGTCATGGATTCATGCATAATAATTACCACATAGTTCATATAAACATGTTACAAACTTAGGGTTTCTAATCCAATTAATTAATTTTAATTAATTAAACCACAAACCCTAATTAGGGTTTATGGACAAATCGTACCCCCTTAAATTAGGTTTAGGGTTTGAAAATTTTAATAAAACCCTAGAAACAATAACATGTGTATCTAAAACAATTAAAGATACGTTTTTTTATAGTTTTAGTAAGTAATTACATGTTATACATGGCTCGTGATGTCACTGTTAGAATTTAATAATCATGACTATCATATATTATTACTAATATCAAAGAAACACATACGCAGAAGCAAGGATCTTGTATAACACATAATAGTTAACCAAAATATAAAGAAACGTACCGTATGCAATTTCTTGTTTCTTGAAATATATGAGAACAATATATCTATGAATAACCCCTTACCGTTTTGTCATTCGATCTCTTGATAATTACTATAGTGAGTAATTACCTCGTTCTTGTACACACAAACTAAACCGTATTAAGGTTATGCAAGTAAATCACACAAGAATATGTTTTTGTAAAACAAAAATGGAATCCCTAATTATTTAAGGGTGTTCAACCGGTTTTGAGAGCAAGGAAGAAAGAAGAAAACTTTTAGGGTTATGTATGTGCACAAAAGGTGAGAAACAAATAACCCTTGTGTTTGTATATATAGTGATTAAGAAACTTGGAGCAAAAGATAGGGTTTGGGTTACCCCAAACCCTATGGCCGGTCGATCTAGAGCCCAAGGGGGTCTCTAGATCCTTCTCTTGGTTTCCTAATTATACACAAATTCTTCTTTCCTAATTTGCGTCTAATGGTCGTTAGTTATTTAACGGTAAACACGAACGGTCGTTAAGTTCTTGTGTCTAATAATAAATATATAAATACATTTATTATTTCTCCTTAATACTCGTTTGTAATGTGTGCAATCCCGAGGTCTCGGGTTCGATACTAGACATTTACATATTAATATTTAACCATATTTCATCAACCATCACATGAATACGTGGAACCATTATTTGCCTTTAAGTAGATCAGTTTGTTAGACATAGGCGCGAATTATTCAAGCTTTCCACAAGGCTAAAGGCGTATAATATTTGATGGCGCTTCAATTTAATTTACAGTTTAAGAAAATGATATTATACTATTGTGTACCACCTTAAATTTTATACATATATAATAATTTGAAAATAAACACTTATTTTTTGACAAACCAAAATAAAAATGTGAACGTGAAGGAAGAAATATATTACTTATTATAAGTGTAATTTATTACTATTGATATAAACACAAATGGAAAATTAGTAAATTTTGCCAACAATCGATCCTAATAATTAAAAATAAGTTTCAAATATGATGTCTTAGTGTAAAGAGTGACGGTTCTTTACCATCTGGCTTAGAAACTTAAAATATTATTTACAATTTTAAGTTTTGTCGGAAATGAGTTCAAGATATAAACCCATCATGGTGGCAAAAAATCTAAACATTTCAACACACCTCAACTCCAAGACATAATACATACATTACAATCGTATATTATAGAGAGATGGAGCGATAGATGGACCATGTAGTTTATCACAATGCACACGTACGTATTTGTATTTACATACGCGCACATACTTAGGCCCCATGGGTGGAGTTAGTAGGGGGAATAGGAGGCAATGCTACTAATACAAGTGGTGGTTGCAGTTTATTGAATCTATTAATAGAACCAAATATCATCTTATGTCAGATTGTCGCCCGGGCCTTGGGAGGCAAGGTTGCGCCTGCAGTCTCGGGATGGGACATAGGGGTTCGGACCATCAACTTCTCATTATCAACAAAGACCTTCACTAATTTGGGAATACCAGCTACACTCTCCTTGATTGAATGTCATCGTGATCAGGTATGTTATTCTAACCCTTCATTACTACCAGACATACAAATAACCAATCAATCAATATTTTCATCACAACTTAATAGGTGTACGAGCTTCCGTCCAAGGTGGAGGTTTTGGGATGGTCAGATAAGACCCGAGTGGAGATGTTCAAGTGTGGGGATCACATAATGGGTATTCAAGGTCACCCAGAATATACAAGAGACATTGTTTTGCACCTCATAGACCGTCTTTTTCAACATAATCTGATTGAGGTGATCGTTTACTTCTAATACCAAAGTTTCAATAAAAAAAATAACATAAACGTCTTCTATATGAATATGTATAGGAATCATATGCTGTGGAAGCGAGAGCTAACATGAAGGAGATGGAGCCAGACACGGAGGCTTGGAAGGAACTATGCACCAGCTTTCTCAAGGGTAGAAAACGAGACATGAATTAAACATGGTTTTCTAAAACTATGAAGCATTTCAAACGGCCCATCTGTAAATGTGAATAATGTTGGGTTTACATCAAGTTTCTATTAGAAGGAATGTTAAAAGCAAATGCGAAAATGGTAGTATATATCGTTTATATTTAGAAATTGTCAAGGTTCAACAAAGTTTGCTTATAGCATTTTGGATACATGTTAAGAAGCAAAAATGGTTTTGATGCAAACATACTTCTTTGTCCTATTAATCAGACAATGGTTAGAACACCGTTATTCTTTGAAAGTTGACCAAAAATAACATAGGTTATTCGGGATTTAGCCAAGAAGAACCAATGAGCAACAAAATATGAAATAGAACCCAGAATTGTGCTTGAAATTCGATAAATCTTTGATATGCTTTCTAGTGGATGCATCTTGGCAAGGAAATCGTCAGATTTCTTTCTTTTAGACTACTAAAATACTATTTTTAAAAGACACTTAGCTTGCAATAAACAATAGATTAGCCAAGTTACAAGTAAACTAGGCTAACGATGAACTTACAATTGTCCTTAAAAGCTAAGGCTGGATGTAACAGGGGCATCTAAGACGCGTCTTCTCCCCCCAACAGCGCGTCACTCTTAAAACACAACTCCCAAACCACGCGTCGTATATCAATTTTGTTGAGATGTCAGTTTTGGCCAACACCGACTTGTTTCAGCAGAATTTTGTTATAAACCTTGAATAGAACTTACATTTCTGCAATATTCTTCTGGTAAAGTAGAAGTAAAACCTTGAACATAGAAGGTTTCCGCAAGATTTATAAAAGAATATTATGCAGCCAATTGTTCAACTTCTTTGCCCAATATTCACGCGGTCTACAATATCCTATTGATCAAGAATCACCTAGCATAAATCTATAGCTATTAAATAAAAAATAAAAAAATAATAAAGAAAGAAAGAAAAAAGTACGTGTACACATTCATTTCAGATTCAAAAACCTAAAGTTATATCAACTTTCTACTATGTTATTCATAGAAATAAAATAAAGAGTAAATTACACGGATCATCCATGTTGTTTGCGTTGACTTACAAGTATAGTCCTTTGACTTTTTTTTCTAACCAAGATAGTCCGTAACTCTAAATCCTTAACACCCACGGGCCCTTGACTAAACGGACGTTAAATCTGACCGTTAAGATCACTCATGTTCAAGGCACATGAGGATAGAATAGCCTTTTCATCTATTCTCATTTTTCCCCTTTCTTAAAAATGAATTATCATATCCATTCTTCCATTCCTACCACTAGGGCTATTAACGAGTTGAGCTTTTAACGAGCTATGATCGTCGCAGAACTAGCTATGAAAACAAGAACCACTAGGTATCGTTGTCCCAACGAGGGTTGAATATGGATCTCGTCACTCAAGACCGTGAGCTATGTGTGATGAATATAGTTTTTTAAAAGGAGGTTTTGGTTTTGTTATACTACAACGACAAATTAAAGTAAAGGAAAGCGGTAAAACGACATGAAATAAGTAAACGAGTAAAGAGACATGTAATAAAGCGACTAAATAAAGCGGTAATTAAAGTGCGATAAGAAATGAAAGTGGTAAATGAATTTAGAAGACAATGTGTTTGCAAAGCAACGCGAATAAGCTCATTAAGCTTGAGGTAAAAGTTTGCAACGAGTTATTCTCCTTTCTCGAGATTAGTTGTTGATTAATCTTTTGAAAAGATATGAGCTCGAGACGAGTGAATTAATCGTCCAAAGGTTTCGTCTTTGAATAATCAACTCACACGTCCAAGTAATCTTTCGATTACTTATCACAAACGTTCAACACTCTCACTAATTCACAAACCCGAATCGCTAAGCAAACACGTTTTAAAAACTACTCGAGACTCATATTAAAAACTTAAAGCGATAAAGAAAATTAAAGACTTGTAAAACATTTAACGTAATCAAAAGTTTAAAACTAAAGATGAAAAGACATAAGACTTTAATAAGAAAACGTAACTAAAAAGGTTTAAGAAAAATTCGACAGCATAACGTTTAGAATTAAGAAAAATGAAACCTCACTCGATAAACGATGAGGGTAAATAAAAGTCTAACTCGACTTGAAAAAGAAATAAGAAAAGAAGAAGAGAAAACAAGACACGACTCAAAATAAACTTGGACTAAAAATAAAGTTGACACAATAAAAACTAAACTCGCTATGTAATAATAAAAAAAAATAATACTCGCTACCTATATAAATAATAAAAAAAAATAATCAAACTCGCTATCTATTTTTTCCAAACTCGCTATCTCATTGTTTCCAAACTCGCTATCTCATTGTTTGACTTTCTATACTCGCTATGTATTTGTTTGACTTACTCGCTAGTTTTTTTTTTTTTTTTTTTTTTTTTTTTTTTTTTTTTTTTTTTTTTTTTTTTTTTTTTTTTTTTTTTCAATACTCGTATGTAACTTACAATACTCGCTAGGCAAAGAAAAATGATACTCGCTACTAAACCCTAAATTATAAATACTGGTCCTTAAAAACTTTTAACGTGACATAAATTTTAATAAATAAAAAAAAATAATAAGACTTATAAAAACTTGATTAATAAAACGTAAAGACCACTAAAATAAGCTCAAAAATAAGCAAACAAGCCACGGCTTCTTTTGGAAGCCTAGCTTATTTGTATATCGTTATCCTTGAAACTAAAACATGCAAAGTTGACAAAAGAAAATAATAAAAGCTTGTAGAGAACAAGATTAAAAAGAAAAGCTTGTAAAGGATTAAAGGAGATTTGTAAGACCACGAAAATACTAGCAAAATAAGACATAAACCATAAGCTTTTCCATTCAAAATAAATCTAACACTAAAACATAAAATAGCCAAACTACTCTTGTT
>LBNU01007233.1:109126-129692 GCA_014162995.1 Artemisia annua
CAAGAAAAATACCCATAAGTTCCAGGAAATTTGATGTGCCGCTTTGTGGTTTTTGGAGGATTTTTAGGGTTTTAAAAATGGTATGAAAAGATATGAAAATGAAAATAATATGTATTATTGATTTGGTCTTGCTATAGGCCGAAAATTGGGCTTGTAGCTCATTCAAAAATATTTGATTTGATCCTCATTTATTATTTGCATTATTTCCAAAATTAAACTTTAGATTAAATGATTTTAATGTAGTGTACATTTAATAAAATTAACTTGGACTTATTTGTGTCTTGTAAATCGTGCATACATATGTTTAAGAATTTTAATTTGCCAAATTTTATCATTACAAAATATTATGGGGCTTTTTGTTGCATTCATATAATTATTTTTAATTAAATTTGTAATTATTAAAGCTTTATACAAATTTTTAAATTCTTAGGGGCATTTTGGTCTTTTTGCATGTTTGAGATTTTAGGGTTTTACATGTTTCTTCAGTGGTTAATTTTCTCCCCTCACAAACTTTATGCGGCTGTCTCAAATGTGAAGAAAATAAACGTATTGAAAATCCTTTTTTGTGAAACGCCGCTAAATATGCAAAATCAACAACTAACGGTTCCTATAAACAAGTTTTATTTAAGTTTTGAATTTCAATTATTAACTATCTGTTGGGGTATAATGTCAAAGTACTGCTGAAAGATACAGGTAAAAGTACTGCTCGTTGATAAAAGTCAAAGTACTGCAAGGGTTAAAGACTGAAGACATTAAGGAATATTATGTAAATTCTAGAATATTCTAAGTTAGAGTTAGTTTACTTGTAGTTCAAGTATTGTAAACCGACTAGGGTTTCCTTGTGCCTATAAAAGGATCCCTAGGTTAATATTAGATATATACGTTTTTAGAGAAAAACTACAAGTTCGATATAAGAGTTATTAGGGTTGTTTGTGAGTCTGTGTATGAAAGCAGATTCAAAGAGTTAATAAAATTGTTGAAGTTTACTATTCTTCTTAAGCTTTGTTAAAGTAGATTCCGCATACTTAATAAAGATATTCAGTGTTTCATTGTTAGTAATTTAGGATTTATCCAAGGTTACTAAGCCCTTAACAAGCTACATAGTTAGTTTGGTCAGAGTATATCGATCCAATAAGTGGTATCAGAGCTTGTGTGGAAACTCTGATTAAGAAGAAACCCTAAACCAAACCGATTTACTAAACAAACCTTATAAGATGTCGACACCTGAACCTGCACCAATCCCATCCATCACTACTGTTCGCATCCCTATAATCAAGAAGGGAGAGTATGATCTATGGAGCATGAAGATGAGACAGTACATTGCTATTACAGACCATGCACTATGGGATGTAATTGTCAATGGTAATCAAGTTATTGAAGAACCTGTAGAAGTTCCTGGACAACCCAAACCACCTAAGCAACAACTATCCGCTACTGTGAAAAGAAATCAAGACAAAGCTCTCAACATACTGTTGTCTGCTATTCCTGATGGTCACCTATTGAAGTTTCATGATGCTAAGGATGCAAAACAATTATGGGCTGCTATCAAAACAAGGTTTGGAGGTAATGATGCTTCCAAGAAGATGCATAGAAATTTGCTGAAGCAACAGTTTGAAACTTTTACTGTTGGAGAGAGAGAAGGTCTTGATGCTGCTTATGACAGATTCCAAAATCTACTCAGTATGCTAGAGTTATATGGTGCTGAAGTAACTGTTGAAGATGCTAACTTAAAATTCTTAAGGAGTTTGCCATCTGTCTGGCATGTGGTTGCTACTATGATCAGAGGACAACCTGGTTTGGATACTATGGACTTTGATGATCTCTACAACAACTTAAAGGTCTATGAGCATGAGATGAATGGTCAAGCTAATTCCAAATCACACAGCATTGCTT
This sequence comes from Artemisia annua, assembly GCA_014162995.1. Classification (NCBI taxonomy): domain Eukaryota; kingdom Viridiplantae; phylum Streptophyta; class Magnoliopsida; order Asterales; family Asteraceae; genus Artemisia; species Artemisia annua. Next base: position 111,020 of record LBNU01007233.1, read on the forward strand.
TTGTGTCTTCTGAAAACAAGAGCAGTACTTCCACTAAAAGTACTGCTTATCCTGTTCAAAGTACTGTTGGTGACAAACAGCATGTTTACACAACCATGTCCACTACCACTTCATCACCCTCAAACAACATCAATTGTGATGATGTTGTATGCTCATTCTTTGCTCAGCAAGCAACTTTACCTGTTACTTATGAAGAAGATCTGTTGCAAATTGAAGATGATGCTCTAGAAGAGATTGACATAAGATGGCAAGTTGCTTTGATCACTGCTAGGATCAAGAAGTTCATGAAGAAAACAGGGAGAGGCATTGACTTCAAAGCCAAACAGGGTATAGCATTTGATAAGTCTAAGATTGAATGCTTTAATTGTTAAAGAACTGGACACTTTGCAAGGGAATGCAAGTTTGCTAAGTATCAAGCAAACAGGATGATTGAGAAACCCAAGGTTGAAATCAAGGAAGTTCCTGAACCAAAACCAAAAGCATTAGTGGCTCAAGAAAATCTTTCAGAAGTTAACTGGAGTGCTGAATTTGATGATGAACCAGTAACTATCTCTATGCTTGCAATGGAGGAATTTGATTGGAGCACAGCTTTTGATGAGGAACCAGGATATGCTGCTTTGGATTCAAATGAAGATCTTGGAGGCTTTGATTGGAGCATGGAAAGTGAAGATGAACCTGTTTTGCTGGCTATGGTAGCTACTTCACCAAGTTCACCCACTGCTACTGAGGTATGCTCTAAGTGTAATAATGTTTATCAAAAGCTACTTAATGACTATGTGTCTGAAAGAGATAAACATAATAAAGCTAGGTCTGAAGTGCTTGGTTATCAATTGACTTTAGAGTCAATGGAAGCCAAAATAATAACACATGAAAACAATGAAGTAGCTTGGGCAAAACAATATAAGCAACAGGACTATCAATTAAAACTAAGTGAATGGAAGTTAGGATGTAAGGTGTCTGAATTAGAAAAGATGACTAAAGAAAGAGATGCTTTGTTAGATAAACTTGCTAGTTGGAAGAGATGCTTTGTTAGATAAACTTGCTAGTTGGAAAGAAGCTGGTCTTACACATGCTAGTTTTTGTGAAAAACAAAGAAGAGCACATATTAAAATAGGACTAGGTTATGGTGTTGAGTATAGTAGCTCAGAAGAGAACCCAACTAGTGATAAGGAACAAGAAAGTTCAGAGGAACTCTAAACTAGTGAATTTGAAACTTGCTCAGAAGAAAAGACATCTAGTAGTGAGGAACCCATTAGCCCAACACCTCCTGAATTTAAGAAAGATGAGGGGTATCATGCAGTTCCTCATGCCACTGGAAGTTTTCAACCACCTAGGAAAGATGTTTCTTGTTTTGGAGTAGACAATCTAGAGTTTAGGAATAAACTTAAGGGTCAATCTAATCCAAGTTCATCTGAAGAAAAAGTTGAGATTCCTAAGGATGATACACATAAAAGGAATGCTAGGGATTCAAGGAATGCAAACAATGATAAAAGGTTTTCTAAAGTTTTTCCAAAACCAGCAGTATTCTCAAACTTTTCTCAAAGAACTGCTAGTCACTCAGCAGTACCTTCACAAAATACTTTTCAAAATACTGCTAACTTTAGAAATTCTTTTAATCATTCACCTAGAAATCATACTGGCCTCAGCTATAAACCTCAAAGAACAGGATTTGGGTTGATAAATCAGAAATTATGTTTTGTTTGTTATAGTCCTAATCACTTGATAAAAGATTGTAACTTTCATTCAGAATACTTAAGTCAATACCCAAAGACTAAACCAGTTTGGAACTATACAAGTAGGGTCAATCATAGCAATCTTTCAAAAGCCTATAGGTACCCTCACCAGAAAAGACCTTTTTCCAAACCACCAGTACCTTCAGGCAACACTTTTCAAGGTACTGGTAAGCCACAAATAGTACCTTCCCTAAGTACTATTAGGAAGTTTTCCCCCAATCAAGGTACTGCTAATGTAAGACCAAGAAGTTCCAATAGAGTACCTAGAGCTCCTGGCCGTCATACCAATTTCAATAAACCTAAAAGGCCTTACAACTCAAAAAGAGTATCTAACTCACAGACCTCAAATCAAAAAGTTAAAACCATGTGGGTCAAGAAAGAAAGTACTGCTGGGAAACAACCAGTACTTTCAGAATGTGTGAGTAAAAAGGAAAGTGTTGCTAAAAAAGAAAGTTTTGTTGAAATCAAAGATCAAGTTTTAGAATATAAGAAAGTGATTGATCATGTTTTCAAAAACAGTGGAGATTACATACTTAAAGAATTTAAGTATGTCTCTCCACAAGGGGAACACAAGTCAGTAATGGCTTGGGTTCCTAAAAGAAACTAACTTTCTTATTATTGTGCAGGGCAACCCAGAAGAGGAGCTTAAAGATCATTTAATTGTTGATAGTGGTTGCTCTGGAAGCATGACAGGAGACAAGGAGCTACTGTCAGATTTTAAGGAATATTTTGGAGGAAGAGTTGCATTTGGGGATGATGCTACTGGAGGGAGAATTACTGGCAAAGGAACTATCAAGACAGGAAGTATTGATTTTGAGAATGTTCGTTATGTGAAGGAGCTCAAGTTTAATCTTTTATCAGTATCTCAGATTTGTGACAAGAAGCATCCTGTGTTGTTCACTGACACATAATGTCTTATTCTCTCCCTTAAGTTTAAGTCTGAAGATGATAACTTGGTGAATTTGAGGGCACCAAGAACCAATGATGTGTATAGCATAGATATGAAGAATATTACCTCCACTGAGAGAGCTACATGTTTGGTAGCAAAGGCAACACTTGAAGAGGCACATCTATGGCACAGAAGACTAGGTCATGTGAATTTCAAGAATATCAACAAGCTGGTCAAAGGCAATCTAGTTCGAGGTTTACCTTCCAAAACTTTCAAGACTGATCATTCATGTTTGGCCTGTAAGAAAGGGAAACAACATAGAGCTTCATGCAAAAAGCTTGGGGAAAGAACTATCAGAGAACCTTTGGAGTTGTTGCATATGGATTTGTTTGGACCTGTTTCTGTATCAAGCCTAAACAAGAAGAAGTACTGCTTAGTTGTGACAGATGATTGCAGTAGATTTAGTTGGGTCTTTTTCTTGGGATTTAAAGATGATACTTTTGATGCTATTCATGATCTAATAATATCTCTGGAAAATCTATTGAGACTCAAAGTTAGAGGTATTAGATGTGATAATGGAACTGAATTCAAAAATAAGCTTATGGATGATTTTTGTGCCAACAAAGGAATCAAGAGGGAATTTAACATTGCTAGAACTCCTCAGCAGAATGGAGTTGCAGAAAGAAAGAACAGAACCTTGATAGAAGCAGCAAGAACAATGCTTGCAGATTCACTCTTACCTATTCAGTTTTGGGCTGAAGCAGTAAGTGCTGCTTGTTATATTTTAAATAGAGTTTCTATCACCAAACCTCAGATGAAGACACCCTATGAGTTACTTATGGGCAGGAAACCCAGCATCAGCTTTATGAAACCTTTTGGATGTCCTCTCACTATCCTTAACACCATTGATAATTTGGGTAAGTTTGATGGCAAGTCAGATGAAGGATACCTATTGGGTTACTGTACCAATAGTAAAGGTTTTCGGGTGTATAACAGGGTTACAAGGAAGGTTCAAGATTGTCTACATGTTGAATTCCTTGAAGATCAGCCAAACCAAATAGGTAAAGGTCCTGATTGGATGTTTGACCTTGATGTGTTAACTCCTTCTATGAACTATGTGCCTGTTAGGGAGGAGAATCAAGGTGTTATTCAGAAGAAGATTCACAGTTCATAGTTCATGGTGTCAATACTACAGATGTTCCTGATACATACTCTATTGACAAGGAACAAAGTACTGTTAACAAGGAGCAAAGTACTATTGAGCAAAGTACTGTTGACTCAGCTCCCATAATCTCTAATGAAGATCAAGATGAACTCAATAGCATGATTTTTGAAGAAACACTTGCTAAGTCCTATGAAGATGATCTAAGACGAGCCTATGAAGCAGAGAAGACAAAGGGAATATCTACTTTGGACAACAGCACTTTGGACCCCAGTACTTTGGATCAAAGTACTGCTGCTCAATTTGAAAGTACTTCTGAGGGAGTGAATTCAAACACTTGGACCAACACTGATGATTTTCCTGGTCAATCCATGCCTCCTTTTGAAGAATCGGATGATGAGCTACAGGAAGATGGAATTTTCTCTCAACAAGGTCCTGATCTCACAAATTTGGAAGATGATCTTACAGTACCAACAACTCACACTTCAAGAGTGCATAAGAACCATCCTGCAAATAAAATTATTGGTTCTCCTACTTCTGGTCTTCTTACAAGATCCAAAGCTAAGAGTATCACTAAGCCCCATAATGCTTTACTTAGCTTTGTTTACAAACAAAACAGGATGAATCATAAGGATCAACAGACATGTTTGTTTGCTTGCTTTATCTCTCAAGAAGAACCCAAGAATATAGCTCAAGCTTTAGCTAAAGAAAGCTGGGTTGAAGCTATGCAAGAAGAGCTTCTACAATTTAAGCTTCAGGAGGTTTGGGTCTTATGTGATTTACCTGATGGCATGAAAGTAATTGGTACAAGATGGGTCTTCAGAGTCAAAAGAGATGAAAGAGGTAATGTCATCAAGAACAAAGCAAGATTGGTTGCACAAGGGTATAAACAAGAAGAGGGAGTGGATTATGATGAAGTATTTGCTCCTGTGGCAAGAATTGAAGCAATCAGATTATTCCTTGCTTTTGCCTCTTACATGGGATTTCCAGTTTATCAAATTGATGTCAAGAGTGCCTTTCTTTATGGCAAGATTACAGAAGAGGTCTATGTTAAACAACCTCCTGGTTTTGAAGATCCTGAACATCCAAACAAAGTCTACAAAGTTGTTAAAGCATTGTATGGCCTTCATCAAGCTCCCAGAGCATGGTATGAAAGACTCTCAAATTTTCTATTACAACATGGTTATAGAAGAGGAGCTATTGATAAGACTTTGTTCATTAAAAGAGACAAAAAGGATATTATGCTGGTTCAAGGTTATGTGGATGATATTATCTTTGGGGCTACAAAACAGTCCATGGTGAAAGAGTTTGAACAACGCATGCAAAAAGAATTTCAAATGAGTTCAATGGGTGAATTAACTTTCTTTTTGGGGCTTCAAGTTAAACAGTCAAGTACTGGCATTTTCATAAGTCAAGATAAGTATGTCACTGACATCCTTAAGAATTTTAATCTTAACACTATCAAGCCAGTCACAACACCCATTAAAGCTTCAAACTCATTAGGAAAGGATGAAGATGGTAAACCAGTGGATGTCAAGCTTTATAGATCTATGATTGGGTGTCTTATGTACTTAACTGCATCAAGGCCTGATATCATGTTTGTTGTATGTCTTTGTGCAAGATATCAAGTTTCACCCAACGTTTCTCATATGAATGCTGTACAGAGAATTTTTGGTTATCTCAAGCATCAACCTAAGTTAGGATTGTGGTATCCTAAGGAGTCCCCTTTTCACTTGAAAGCTTTTTCAGATAGTGACTATGCTGGAGATAACTATGATAGAAGATCAACCACTGGAGGATGCCAATATCTTGGAAGAAGATTAGTTTCATGTCAGTGTAAGAAGCAAACAATTGCAGCAACTTCATCTACTGAAGCAGAATATGTTGCAGCTGCAAGTTGTTGTGGACAAGTTTTGTGGATGCAAAATCAACTCTTGGACTATGGATACAATTTTAAGAATACTCCTATCAACATTGATAATGAGAGTACTATTTGTATTGTGAAAAATCCAGTTTACCATTCCAAGACCAAGCATATACAAATAAGGCATCACTTTATTCGAGATTGTTATGAGCACAGACTCATAAATGTTGTCAAGGTTCACACAGATGATAATGTAGCAGATTTACTCACAAAAGGCTTTGATGTTTCAAGATTCAAGCATTTGGTGGTAAGTATTGGGATGATAAATTATTAGGCTACTTTTGAGGGGAGGCATTAGTAGTTAGTCATTATTTGAGGGGAGGCTACATATATCATTTAACAGAACAAGACAATTTTCTTCATTAACATTCAAAGTGATTACATCAAAGTTCAAGAACCACAGATACAATCCAGACAAAACAACCTACACCAACCCTACCCAACCTACACCCCACATAATCTACTCCATAGGCCTTTTTCCTTTTCCTTGATAAGTCTGCTTTCCCTTTTGAGCATTCTTTCTTTTGTCATCAAAAGATGATTGCTTTCTTGGACAAGCAAGGAAAAGCACTTGCATTGGAGGTTTCTCTGGTCTTGCAGGCTTCTCTTCCACAGGAATCTTCATGTTCTTCAAGGCAGATTCTAGAGCCTGGTTCAAGGCTCTTGGTAATTCTTTGGATAGTGTTGTAGTTGGAGCAGACGTAGTAACCTTTTTCTTAGGTTTTTGGTTGGTTGAGCTTGATGCAATAGGAGGAAAGTAATCACTCCATCCTGGTTTGGAATCAGAATCTGAATCAGAGAAGTACTTGATCTCTGAATCACTGGACTCATCAGAAGAGATGTATATCAATGGGAAGTTACTCATGATGATGTTAGGGTTTTTGTGGAAAACTAGAAGGGGGGTTGAATAGTTTTACGTCTTTTTAATTTATAAAAACCTTGTTTATCAAAACACCAATTCAAACTTTATGTTTCACCAATAGACTTGCACAATTATAAGTAACGATATCAACAAGTATATGATATGAAAAAAGTGAAAGTAAGTAAATAAGTAAAAGGATAGAGTTGGAAAAATGACACCATGAGACAAAGGATTTATAGTGGTTCGGCTACGAATCTCCTCTTCGTCCTACTCCACTCCCCGAGCACCTAACTCGGGAGTTTTCTTCACTATGTCAACAAGCTCCCTTATGGCGGAGAAAACCTTACACAACTTTTGCTTACACCGGCTTAACGACACAAAGCTAAATGTCGGGTCCTAATAGTAGCTAGAACCAATCTCACAACACACCACGACTTCTTCACAACTTGAGCACACCACTACTTCTTCACAACACAACTTCTTCACTACTAAATCTTCACCACTACCCTACTTCTATTCACAACTAACACTCCTAGAACTACTTATAATGTTCACAACACAACTACACAAGAGCTATACACAATATACACAATCATTATACAATACTTCTTAAACTTGAGGTTGAAGGAGCATTCTTCTCTTGCACTTTGGATGATGGTGGATGATGAGGGATTGAATCACTTGAAACAAGGATTAGTAATCTAATGATCAAAGGGTTTTTGAAGATGTTTAGAGAGATTTAGATCTGAAAATTTTCGTGCAAGAGGTGACGAAAAATACCAGAATTAAGGTGGTATTTATAGGAGAAAAACTCTGACTTTTTCTGACACAGGAGCGTGGCCGGTCCCCTTAATTGTGGTCGGCCCCCTTAAAATTAAGGGGGCCGCCTTTTATAATTAAGGGGGCCACCCAGCTGTAACGGCCAGAATTTTTGTCTTTAGTGGGGAAAGTTTATTTGGTGAAAAACTAACTGCTTTTGGTTAAAAATTTGAATTCATATATTTAGTATGATTAAAACAGTTTTCTTTATTACCAAAATTGTTTTTCAAAAATATATAATATGTTTATATAGTTTAAATAAACTTTGTATTAATTAATTAAATACCCCTTTGATCATGAGATGTATTAAGCACTTGTTTATTCATACCTTAAGTGATTAAGTTGGATATAATGATATAAACTAGCTTAATACTTGTTTACGTAGTAATCTTACGTTTAATGATTTTACATTTTGTGATCATCAAAACATAGAGATATCGAAAACAATAAATAACGTTTTTATTCATTATTTATGTCAACAATCTCCCCCTTTTTTATGATTACAAAATCTAAACTCATTAAGCGAAAATTAAGATATATACAAGTATTATTATGAGTTTATATCAATTCTCCCCCTTTTTGTTAGCATCAAAAAGGTTTATCCCGATTAACTTGGAGCTCCCCCTTGATGTATACTCCCCCTCGTTTTGAGGTCATAAGAAATAGTCGAGATATGGAATGCTTGCAACCCGATTAACTTGGAGCTCCCCCTTGATGTATACTCCCCCTCGTTTTGAGGTCATAAGAAATACTCGAGATATGGAATGCTTGCAAAAATATTTAGATAGCACAACATATATATATAGCATGCATACATATAAAGCAAAGCATATAAGGCAAGATAATGAATTATAAATCATGGCAATAACAACGACATTCATTAATAAATTTATTACAAAATGATTATGCTAAACACATAATCTTAGTACATTAGCATACATGTATGCTTATCTTAGCAAACTATACTAAGAAAGTACTTGAGTTGCCATCATGAGAGGTCTTGCATGGGTAACAAAAGTTTGTTCGGTGATTTTATTGATGGGTAAAGGAGGATGTTTTTAGTGGTTTTGTGGTGGTGGATATGGAATGGAAGGATTGTGATTGTATCGAGCTAGTGGAGGTAATGGGTGAGGTCGAGTGAGGAGATATTCAATCCATGAAATGTCTTGACTCAAGTCAAGAAGTGTTTTTGTAGGAAGTAGCAACAAGGACAATAGTAGGTGTGGTTGGTGACTTGATCCAAATTGAGTGGGTGAGGTAAACAATTTGAATATGGAGATGATGGAGGTTTGTCTTTGTTGCGTTGTGCAAGATGCATTGCATTGAGATCACTAAGATCACGAATGACATTGAGATCTCCATGGAGTTTTTGCTCTTCCGTGGCTTTTTGGAATAGATGAGTTGGTTTTGTTGGTGTTGTGTAGTTGGATGGGAAGATATTTGGGTTGTGATTGGATGATTGACCATAATTGTATGGATCATTATAGTTGAATGAGGGTATGATGGGGTTTTGACCCGGATTGTATGGATTGTAATAAGGCTCAAAGGAATGACTTTGAGGATTTGGATTGAAGTTTGGGAAATAAATGGTTGGAGGTATTGATGGTTGCTCGACACCATTTGATGTGATGGTATTGTTGTGAGGGCTTGGTTTTCTTTTCCAAGTGGATTTTTCAACCATCTTTGCAAGCCTTGAGGCTTTGGGTTTTGGTTTGTTGGGAGTGGTCATGATGGAGTGAATGAGCATTTATGATGGTGAAGGGTATTTATAGTGTGGTGATTTTGTGTTTATGGAAGGGGAATATGTGTTGGATTTAGTTGATGAAAGGTGTTTGTGAATTCAGGGAAATGAGGAATCAAAATAGGGTGAAATGGGCTGAAAAGCAGAAAGCAAACAGGAAACCTCGAGCTACAGATGGCCGGTCCCCTTAATTCTATGCCGGTCCCCTTAATTTTAAGGGGACCGCCCCTTTGATTTAAGGGGGCCGCCCATGTCTGACGATCCAGGTTGCCTGGTTTGGGTTTTTGGCAAAGTATTTTCAGAAAGGTGTTTGTTTTGTGGTTTGGTTTTGGGCAAGACCAACTCTTTAGGCAACTAGGCAAGTATTTTCATAGTCTAATTTTCATGAAAAGCATACATGCTAGCAATTAATCATATAAGCATAATTAAGCATAATTAAGCATGCAAATAAAGCTAATAAGCAATTAAGCATATAGAATATATGAATATAATCAAGCATGCATTTAAAGCAAATTATCAATTAAGCAACAAAGGTACACTAAGGCAACTAATCTTAGAGTAAAGGCACCTAATAGTGTCTAACTAGTGATGGAACAAATATGACTATGAAGTTCTTGAATTTGTTCTAGTGTGTGCCTAAATGAAACAAATGTGGAGTAAAGATTGCTTCCTAAAACCAAATGATCTTGAGAAACAATCTTTAGTCTCCTTGAATTAAATTTGCTTACTTCCAAATGTTATATATAAGTATACATTAGATTATATACTTATAGACAACGAGAGTAAGACTATTATGCATGATTTTAGAAAAACGTTTTTATCATTATTCAACAATGAGTTTTCCTAATTGTGAGAATGTTTTGGAAAGGAATTGAGGTTTTATTGAAAGTATAATTATGCAAACAAAATATCTCAATTCTTGATTTTGTGCAAAACAGAATCCTAGACTCAGATTTTGGAGGAAAATAACGAAAACACAGAAACTTTCACCATCAGATGGCCGGCCCCCTTAAATAGAGGCCGGTCCCCTTAATTTTAAGGGGGCCGCCCTTATATATTTAAGGGGTCCGCCCATCTGACACTTGAAAGTGTCCAGAATTTTGAAATTTCAGAAAGTTTTGGTTTTTCAAGAAAGTTCAATCAATTTGTTCCATCATTCCTAATCCTAAACGCAAGTGGTTAAATGATTCACGCTTAAGGGGCTTAGTGAATATGTCGGCAATGTTATCTTCCGAGGCTACCTTTTCTATAGTGATGTTTCCTTTTTGTACGTTATCCCTAAGAAAGTGATGGCGTATTTCTATGTGTTTAGTCCTAGAGTGTTGAACGGGATTCTTACTTAAGTCTATAGCTCCTTTATTATCGCACATAATGGGGATATTTTCTAACCTAATGCCATAGTCTACGAGAGCTTGTTTCATCCATAGTGCTTGTTGACATGCCTTTCCAGCGCTTACGTATTCGGCTTCGGTGGTAGAAATAGCAAGAGCGGTTTGCTTCTTCGAAAACCAAGATGTTAAACAACATCCCATAAACGTGCAAATACCGCTAGTGCTCTTTCTATCTACGTAGTCTCCCGCATGATCCGAATCCGCATAGACAATGGTTTCTATGCCGGATCCCTTAGGATACCATAATCCTAAGTGTATAGTGCCTTTAATGTATCGGAAGATACGCTTAACCGCTTCTAGGTGAGAGGTTTTGGGATCCTCTTGAAAGCGAGCACAAAGGCAAACACTATACATGATATCGGGTCTACTTGCCGTTAAGTATAGTAGACTTCCTATCATTCCTCTATACTTAGTATTATCTACGGACTCACCCTCTTCATCTCTTGTGAGTTTAATTTCCGTAGACATAGGTGTCTTAAGTGGTTTAGAGTCTTCTAGGCCAAATTTCTTAAGCATTTCCTTAATGTACTTAGATTGGTTAAAGAATATTCCGTCTTCTAGTTGTTTTATTTGTAATCCTAAGAAGAAGTTTAGTTCTCCCATCATACTCATCTCAAACTCATCATGCATGATTTTGGCAAATTCATCACACATTTCTTGACAAGTTGAGCCAAATATAATGTCATCGACATATATTTGAACAATGATAATATGAGGGTCACTTCTTTTAGTGAAGAGAGTGTTATCTACCATTCCCATGGAATAATTATGTTTAACCAAGAATGCCTTTAGTCTATCATACCAAGCCTTTGGAGCTTGCTTAAGACCATACAAAGCTTTCTTTAGTTTATAAACATAATCAGGTTTTGCGAAGTCAATGAATCCTGGAGGTTGTGCCACATATACCTCCTCATTGATAAAACCGTTAAGGAATGCACTCTTCACATCCATTTGGTATAACCTAAAGTCTAGGGCGCAGGCATAAGCTAAAAGGATTCTAATGGATTCTAATCTAGCTACGGGGGCATAGGTTTCGTCATAATCAATTCCTTCTTGTTGATTATAACCTTGGGCGACTAACCTAGCTTTGTTCCTAGTAACTATTCCATTTTCATCTAGTTTATTCCTAAATACCCACTTAGTTCCTATTATAGTCACATTCCTAGGATTCGGTACTAATTCCCAAACATCATTTGTTTTGAATTGATTTAATTCTTCTTGCATAGCCATAATCCAACTTTCATCCTTTAAGGCTTCATTTATGTTCTTAGGCTCTATTGTTGACACAAAACAAAAGAAGTTATTTTTGTCTTGTGCTTGTGATCTAAGTGTTCGTTGGTTTAGGTGACCTATGATGTTGTCTAATGGGTGTGACCTAGATTCCTTAATATTTACAACTTCGTTTTCTTCTAAATTTTCTTCCTCAATATCATTTCCTATGGGCTTTGTCTTACTAACCTCAATAGCATCTTCCTCTATAACATCATCATCTTCTAAAGGTAATGTCCTAGGTGGTGGAGGAGTTTCGTCGAAGGTTACGTTTAATGATTCTTCTACTTTCATAGTATCTTTATTTAAGACTATATATGCTTTACTATTTTGTGAGTATCCTAGAAAAATTCCTTCATTTGACTTAGGGTCGAACTTAGTGAGATAATCCTTAGTGTTGAGAATGAAGCATTTACTTCCGAATACCTTAAAGTAGCCTATGTTTGGTTTTCTACCTCTTAGTAACTCATAAGGAGTTTTTCCTAGTATTCTTCTAATGGACACCCTATTAAGTATATATGTTGAAGTATCTACGGCATGACACCAAAACTTTTGTGGGATAGATTGCTCATTTAACATAGTTCTACTCATTTCTTGTAAGGTCCTATTATTCCTTTCTCCTACTCCATTTGATTGAGGTGTTCGTGGGGCGGAAAAGTTGTGAGATATTCCATTTAAGTCACAATATTTTCCGAATTGTACTTCGTTATCAAATTCCCTACCATGGTCCGTCCTAATTGAAACTATAGTGCAACCTATCTTATTTTGTATCATTTTACTAAAGGTCTCAAATTTTTTAAAGGCTTCGGTCTTATCGCTTAGAAATCTAGTCCACGTGTATTGTGAATAGTCATCTACTATAACTAACGTGTAGCGATTGCCACCGTAGCTCCGCACCGCGGATGGACCGAAGAGGTCCATATGAAGTAGTTCTAAGCATCTAGTGGTGGATACTATATTCTTAGTGATGAGTGCGCAAACACTCATCATCTTTGGTCAAATCTGAAACGCAAAACATCTGAAAACACACAAAAATGCATCAAAATGATGAAAATACCCAAGGATCATGTTTTATGTGTCTCAAATGCAAAATGTTTAAAAACGAATGAAAAATGAGCAAAGTTTGCAGAATTGGCAGTTTCAGTCCCCCAACTTTCTAAGTTTGGCAAAAATAGTCCCTAGAGTTTAAAAATGTGGAGTTTTATCATTTAAGGTCCTTGAAATGTTTTAAGTTGTCAAAAATGGTCCTTGGGGTTTTAAAAAGTGCAAAAATGGAATTTTGGCCCTTGTTCTATTGGAATTTGGCAATATTGGTCCTTGTGAGAATTCTGGATAATGCACATGTTCAGTCCCTCAAGTTTGGGGAAATTGCAAAATTGGTCCTTGCTTCATAAATAACCAAACGGACCCTTTATAATTTCAACCCATTCCAACCTTATAACTCCCAACACATCCAGCCCAACCTCCACTCCTTGGCCCATCTCCTCAACCCACGGCCCAACCTCAAAGTTATAACCCTCCCCCGTTATAACTCCCCAGTCAAACACACCCATTTGACCATCATCCCTCCCAACAGCATTCCCCATTTCCAGGGTACTTTATCACCTCCCCATCTCTCCCACATGGCTCCCCACCTCCATAGCCACCTAATTGTCTCATTAACCTTTTCCAACATTTATTGCTTCACCTAATCCACTCAAACGGTCTTTAACAGTTTATAAATATTTTTTGGCGCCAAAAGTCGTTAATGGTCAGGATTGAATTTGGAGCATCCAACGGTTGAAAAGGCAAGTGGGAAAGGTTCAGAGAGGGTCATAAACCCTAGAAATGCCCTATAAAAAGAAGTAAGATGTAACTGTGGGAGTTTAGTCTAGTGTAACTTAGATAGTTTAGCCTACGTTTAGTTAATTTTCTTAAGTTCTTTGAATTCTAAAGCATTTTAAGTGTTGTTTCAGTATCTTCAGGTGTATTTATGACCGTTTATCATAATACAATTTCAAGAATTTAGTTTTATTCTACGTTTTGCAATTTTCTTTCAATTCATATTTGGTTTAAAGTTGTTGTTTGTGTTACCATGGACTGAGTTGATATATAAGAGCTCCTAGAAGCTTCTTAAGGACTTTTAGAAACGCCTTAAAATTCAGTTTAGGAAATCATAATCAAAAATCAAAGAAATGTCATAAATGATAGAAAAAAAAATCAAAAATGCTCAAGGAGATGGTGATCTCAGGCTGGGAGCATGGTAAATTGTCGGATGGCCATGGGTTAGTGGCTTAGTGGGTAAGCCTATAGGATTGTTTGGGTTCCTAGTTTTAGTTTCTTCAGCTTGAAGCCTTGTAGCCGCAATTTCACCATCATGTTGTGTTTCACTGTATATGTTATGATGATATGATCTGTTTTGTGTTTTCATGCTCCTGAGGGGTTGTTTAGTAAATCTAATTTAGTTAATATAAAGGTTACTTGTTTGTTGGATCCTAAGTTGTTAATAATCACATTTTCACAGTCAAATATCAATTGGGTCAATTCTGTGTTTGTGGTTATGTTCTTGTGTTTCTTGCTTCTTTGATCTTTGATGATGATGATATATAAGTTTGGAAACAGATTCTGATGTCTAGATCATTAGGTTGAATTGGTGAAATCACAAATTCAGTGACCTAAAGGGTTGTTTGGATCTACTTGTTTAAACTGTGTGGAAGCCATAATGTTGTTATTGTTTCTTTGTTTGATGTGTGATATCATAAGGACGCAAATAAACTCAGTGAATACACAAATTTCAAGGCTTCTTGGTTAAGAGGTCAAAATTCCCTTTGATTCACTAGTTTGGCATCTTTGTATCTTGATTGTTCTTTCATCCAATATAAGCTCAAACTGTTAACGTATCTTATGTAACATCTTTGTAACGCCAATATACATATTCAGTTCATAGATTAGATCAAGGTTCCATTTTATCACACTTATTAAGTGTAATTATAAAAAGTCAATATCCTAGAAAAAGTTTTTTGATAAGCTTTAGATTTTCGTGTAGGGTTTATATTAGGAGTTAAGTTTTGTGCTTTTGATATTTGATATTTTTGGGTTGGATTGTCTTGATTAGTATTTTTTGGTAAATTTTTTAGTATCTTATTTACTGCTTAAAATTGCTTCTCCATTTTAGCTGTTTTTCAAGAGATCCCTGTGCAGCAGTTTTTAAGCCCATTTTCATAAGCTATAAAAAGCTTTTTTTCTTGGACTCTAGCTTGTGTATTTGTTCTTTGAGAAGCCATCCACAAGGGCTTTAAGTTCTGTGCTTATTTTCTCATTTTGGAGCTTATTTGATAAGGTGGCATAAGTTTATTCTCTGTCCATTTTTCTGTGTTCAGCTGTTAACTCAGTGAATCAGAGTTTTTCATAAGCATTCATGGAAGCTCAGCCCGCAGTGGACCCACTTGGTGAAGTTTTAACTTTTTAGAGACTTTCCAGCCCTAACTCTTAGCTATATCAGTGCTTATTTTGTGTTATCTGAGGCTTATTGCCCAAGCTAAATTTGGCCTTTGAAGTTGGCTGCAGGGTGTTTGGCTTACTGTGTTGAGTGAGATTGGCTTATTTGCTTATATCAGGCTTATTCAGTGTCAATTCTTGTTATGTTACTTATTATGTCATTTAACTTATTTTCATCTTAGTATTTAGCTTGGTTCTCAGTGGTAGCTAGTTTGAGTTTTTGGAGTTTGCCATATCAAGCCAAAACTTGACTGCTTAATATCAATAAGCTCTCATTTCCTGTTTTTAAGTTTCAAAACTTTTGTCTTTATTAAATCTACATCATTGAAGTAGTTTAACAGTTTCACAAAAATAGAAAAACAAATGCATGCACTTTTTAGGGAAAGTGATAGCTTCTATTTAAGAACTTAAGCTTTTTAGCTATTTTCACTTTTTCAAAGCACTTTCCATTTTTTATATTTTTCTTGATTCCTGTAGTTTGTAGTATTTTTAGAAAAGTTTTAAGATTTTACTGTTCATTTAGTATTTATAGTATTTAAAGTATTTTAAAAACTATTAATTAGTAATTAATAATTTAAATCATAATAGGTCTAATAAATTATTTCAGTTCTAAAATTTAGTTTTAAGTTATTTTAGATTTTCTAAAATTAAATTTTCATTTTTTAGGTTAATTTCTTATTTAATCTAATTTAGTGTAAATTCAGAATAATATTAAATAGTTTTAATTACTAATAATTATTTAATAGTTTAATAAATATTTTCTTTTCTTAAAATTTTCTTTTATTTTAGGATAGTAGAAACAGCTTTTTCAATCATCTAGGTGTTTGTAGATTTCTATTTTCACTTATTTTCGTACGTAGACGTTTTAATTAAAGTAACGTACATTTTTAGATTTGTAAACGTTTCAGTTTTCCAGTAATTGTTGTATGGTTTATTTATCTTTTCATTTATAATCTCGTAGTTTAATTCAGTCAATTCCCTTTTCAAGATCATCGTTTCATAATCACTTGATCTCATTATCGTTTTCGATAAAATTCACGACCCGTCGGGATTATACGACGCCGGGAATTTCCTATACTCTCCTTGGTGCATTGAGCGTTTTCTAGTTTGACTTTTGTTGACAAATACTTGGTTGACTTTTAGTTGACTGTTTCTGGGGCAATCAAAATTTGGCGGGCAGCTGCGGGGAGGCGGTGTCGCGTGTCTTGAACGTTTGCAGTAGTCGTGTTTTTGAAACACAACTTGGTGTATATCATCTATCCATTGTATATTACGATTATGATTTATCCGTATTTTTCATCTTCAAAACAAAAAAAACAAAATATTTTCTCTTTGTTTCTAATATATATAAAAGAAAAAGAAAAAGGAATACTTGTACAAGTTATTCAACAAAATACCAAAAAATACATATCATCCTCCGTTCTTCGCGTTGAAGGGGGCGGTTGTAAAACCATTCACAAAATAATAACATCAAGAAAAATGTGTGAGTCAATTGTTGCCCGATTAGCTTCATGCAAAAGGTCTCGATTGGTGTATCTGGTTAATAAAAGAAAGAAAAGAAAAGAAATTAATAAATAAAAGATTTCAAGTTTTCTTTGGTGATTGGGTTTTGTTTTTCTAGTGCTGCGCACCCTCGTTCTTCAGTTCTAACGAGCCGATTTCGTGAGCTTGTTAATGATTATCGAGACTGACGTAGACGTTCTGACCGCAGATGAATCCGAGAGTTCGTACTGTTTCTACCTTCTGTCGTCATGTGCAGATATTCCTATGAGTGGAGCTTTCGCAAGCACCCATGCGAGGGGGTACCGGAGATGCCATTCGTTGTTCAGCACTCGTGGCTCCGACAGTTTTGAGGCTCAAGACCGGGGTTCACGGAGGGGCTCGAATCTTGTGACCAGAGTCAATTCTTTGTTTGGAGGCGGGAACGATCTCATGCTCATATTCGATGGTTTACAAGATCACATCTACCATACAATAAAAGAATGTCCCATCTGAAGCATCCAACTTCTTCTCATTTCCATTCTCCCTCGAGGGACAAGCCGGATTTGGCTTGAAAAACAACCCCTCAGTCTATCGAACACTGGGAGGATTTAGTCAAGATTTGTGAATGATTCTATCCTCCCTTCCCTTCCAGAACACGAGTCTTAAAAATGAGATCATCAGTTCACCTCAGAAATTTTGAATCATTTAGTGACCGTCGTGGTGAGATCGTTTTAAGGATTGTTCGGAAATGTCCTCACCATGGTTTTTTATCCGAGTTGATGCAACTCGAACTTTCTACATGGTGTGAGCAAGCTGATCAGGATCTCTTAATGCCTCCGCCGGGAAGGTAATTTCTGAGTAAAACAACGAAAGAGCTTTAGCCAGATCATCGAAACAAATCTAAAGTCCGGCACTACACGAAGCAAAACGGTTTTTCACAAGTGAGTGTTGGTCCTTATTCCTCATCGCCCGTGATTCAATCTAGCCGATGCAAGACTTGACAACTCACGGAAGCCATTCAAGCTTTGGTTGCTCTCCAATTCAAAAAGAAAGTCTCTTTGTTTCACACTTCTTCTCTGCTGAAGTTAAAAAGTGGAAGTCTGTGTTACTGTGGTGGCGCCCCCACGCATATTACCAATTGTAGGCCACCGATGGTAACTTTAAGCTAATGCATAGCTGTCTTCACTCATGGAAGTAACCATTTTCGTTCCCGATGGACCCGACATATCGGTCAACACTACACTAGGACCTCCCGTGTTTTAATCAAAATAAATGTTCAAAAGTAACCAAGTTTCAAAACAAAACGAAGAACAAGTTATCAAACCAAGGAATTTCATCAAGGTATGGTTAGCCACAATCAGAACGGAAGGGTTTCAAATCAATAGGTTTCAAAACCAGGGAACTTTACCGAAATCAGGTCAGGGTCATTCAATCAAGGGAATTTTCATGAAATAATCAAATCATAGGAAATTAGTTTCAAGCAAGGCAACAGACCGAGGTAAAATTTTCTACTCAATACTCAAGGCTTTCTCTACCGACGTCATCTGATGAGTTTGTTGAAACAATTCATGAAAATCCCAAAAGAGGAAATGAATCGGTTATTGGTGAGCGCCAGATTTCTGAATCAAGAAGATCTTTAAATGATCGACCCTCGGGCTCCAGGACAATTCCGAGCAACAACGATCGCTAACGCGAGGGGGAGTCTAAGGCGATCACAACAGGAGTGGTGGCTTCCTATATGAACCGCGATTCTAGCTACCTCTTCTTCCTCTATTACGAAAAGTAGTGGAACGTGAGCCTGAGGCGACAAAGGACAACTTGCAAGTTACAAGCCACAAAGTCAGCACACGTCCATACTCAGGTTAGTCCAAAAACAAAACAAAGCCGGGAGTTTGTCTTTGAAACTCAGTAGCTCCGGCTGGGA
>LBNU01007235.1:6750-23743 GCA_014162995.1 Artemisia annua
TCTTTAAATAATTGTCATTATGCACCGTCAATTGTTAGAGGTGTAATTTCCTTTTCATGTTTGTCGAACCTTGGTTATCATCATACTATTTCAAGCAATGGAATTTCAGTTTCTTTAAATGATGTTTTTTATTTTAATGCAATTGCTGTGAATGGTATTTTTGAGTTGGACATGAATGATAATGATAATGCTTTCAATAATAATTCAATGTATAGCATCAATCATAAGAGAATCAAGAAAGGTCTGGATTCTTCTTATCTTTGGCATTGTCGACTTGCTCACATTGGCAAGACTCGCATGGAAAAGCTGCAACGCGATGTGCTTTTAGAAAAGATCAATGATGAATCATTTGATAAGTGCGAATCTTGTATTGCTGGCAAGATGACAAAGAAACCCTTTAAAAATAAGATTGAAAGGGCTTCTGATCTACTTGGTCTTATTCACACAGATGTGTGTGGGCCACTTAGAAATGTGTCAAGGAGAGGTACTAGCTACTTCTTAACATTTACGGATGATTATAGTCGTTATGGTTATGTTTATTTACTTAAACATAAACATGAGGTCTTTGAAACATTCAAAGTGTTTAAAGCAGAAGTAGAGTTGCAACTTGGAAAGAAGATTAAAGCTCTTCGATCCGATAGAGGTGGTGAATACCTGAGTCAAGAGTTTATAGATTATCTAGCTAAGGAAGGAATTGTCCAACACCTTACTTCTCCATATACTCCACAACAAAATGGTGTATCTGAGAGAAGAAATCGTACATTGCAAGATATGATACGATCTATGTTTAATCTAACAACCCTTCCCTTCTCATTTTGGGATTATGCTTTAGAGTCTGCTGTTCGCATTCTAAATATGGTTCCCACAAAGAAGGTTGATAAGACACCATATGAGTTATGGACTGGAAAAGCTCCTAACTTGTCTTATCTAAAGGTTTGGGGCTGTGAGGCGTATGTTAAACGTGACTCTGCAGATAAGCTCCAACAAAGATCTGTAAAGTGCATCTTTGTAGGATACCCAAAGGAAACGATGGGTTACTACTTTTATTATCCTGCTAAAAACAAAGTATTTGTTGCAAGGTATGGAGATTTCTTGGAAAAGGAACTCATATCTCAAGAATTAAGTGGGAGGGTATATGATCTGGAAGACGATCATGATGATGCATTACCTTCTGAAAACACTAGTCAACTTCCTGAAGAACCAGATAGTCTTGGTCCTCCACCAGAAGTTGAAGTGGTTCCCATTCGCAGATCCGTAAGGACTGTGAAAGCACCTGAACGACTCTGTCTTAATGTAGAGTGCGATCAGTCTATACTAGGGGATCTTAATGAACCTACTAGTTATAAGGCTGCCATGCAAAGTCCTGAAAAGGAAAAATGGCAGGGTGCTATGAATGGGGAAATGCAATCCATGCATGATAATGAAGTTTGGACTGAAGTAGACCTTCCTCCTGGTGCCAAGGTAGTTGGGAGTAAATGGCTCTACAAATTAAAAACCGACATGGATGGCAATGTACACACCTATAAGGCCCGTTTGGTAGCCCAAGGGTTTACTCAAACGTTTGGTATTGACTACGAAGAAACTTTTTCTCCCGTAGCTGATATTAGGGCCATTAGGATTCTCATAGCTATAGCTGCGTACTATGACTATGAGATTTGGCAAATGGATGTCAAAACCGCCTTCTTAAATGGTCACCTAGATGAAGACATCTATATGGCGCAGCCGGAGGGGTATGTCAATCCAGAATTCCCAAACCGTGTATGCAAGCTTCAAAGATCCATTTATGGATTAAAGCAAGCATCACGTCAATGGAATAAAAGATTTGATGAAGAAATCAAAAGATTTGGATTTTCTCAAAATCTTGATGAGCCATGTGTATACCACAAAGCTAGTGGGAGTAATGTAATTTTCCTTATTTTATATGTCGATGACATATTGATCATGGGAAAAGACATTCCAAGTTTGCATGAAGTCACGACATATCTTGGAAAGTGTTTTTCTATAAAAGATTTAGGGGAAGCTGCATTTATTCTGGGAATTGAGATATATAGAGATGGATCTCAGCGATTAATTGAATTAAGTCAAAGTGCTTACATTGATAAAATATTGAAGAGATTCAATATGCAAAATTCCAAAAAGGGATATTTGCCAATGCAAGAACACCATGGCTTGAGTAGCAAATTGTGTGCTTCAACACCTGCAGAGGTGCAACGCATGAAGAAAGTTCCTTANTATAGAGATGGATCTCAGCGATTAATTGAATTAAGTCAAAGTGCTTACATTGATAAAATATTGAAGAGATTCAATATGCAAAATTCCAAAAAGGGATATTTGCCAATGCAAGAACACCATGGCTTGAGTAGCAAATTGTGTGCTTCAACACCTGCAGAGGTGCAACGCATGAAGAAAGTTCCTTATGCTTCGGCTATGGGATCTATAATGTATGCGGTGAAAAGCACAAGGCCAGATGAGGCATTTGCTCAGAACTTAACCAGTCGATTTCAGCAAAATCCAGGTGAAGCTCACTGGACTGCTGTGAAGAATATTCTTAAGTACCTTAGGGCTACTAAAGATGTATTTTTAGTTTATGGGGGAAATCCAGATCCAAATGCAGAACTTGATGTTACAGGTTACTGTGATGCTTCCTGGCAAGGTGATAAGGATGATACGAAGTCTCGACGGGTTATGTCTTTGTCATTAATGGAGGTGCTGTGGATTGGAGGAGCAAGAAGCAGAGTATATTGGCTATGTCTGCAACAGAAAGTGAGTATGTAGCTGCTTCAGAAGCTGCAATGGAAGCTGTTTGGATTAGGAAGTTTGTTTCGGGGGTTGGAGTTATGCCATCGATTCAGCAACCTATAAAAATGTATTGTGACAATTCTGCTGCAATCACATTTGCCCATGAGCCTGGACTCATGAGGGGCACCAGACATTTCCCGATCAAATATCACTACGTGCGTGAGCTAGTGGAGATTGGAGAGATCGATTTACTCAAAGTTCACACAGATGATAACTTGGGTGATCAATTGACGAAAGCTCTACCTAGCACTAAGCTTTATAAGCTAGCTGAAGGAATAGGTCTTCGTAAAGCTGAAAGTTTCATGCCCATTTGTGATTAATATTTGGATAAAGGATGTAATGTACGATTATTAATTTCTAATGAAATAAAGTATTGGTTATTTTTATTTACATTGCTTTAATAATATATATCCTGTTTTTGCATGTTTACATCCTTGAATAATTTTATTATTCTAAAACTGTCCGTTGTTGGTTAATAATATGAGAATATTATTAAGGGAAGACAATTAAGATATTCAATGAATTGAATATAGGACGTATCCCAAACTACATGATGTTACTTATTTTAAGTAAATCATAATTAGTTATCCTCAGACTTGAGATACCAGATAAGTGTCATGGATGTAGTGCATTTTTGTGGAGAAATCTACCGCTATCCGTAACGGGTAGTTATAAGGGTTGTTTTCAGAAGTGTTGCAAAGTTCATGGGTTAGTCTTGTAGTCAAAATATAATTTGTTCCTTCAAATTTGTTTTGAAGTTTAATACTATGGGCCACTCGTAGGTAAAATGTTTGCGTGGCCACGCCCAAAGACTATCTGGAATACGTTCAGATATTTTGGTAATTTTGTTCAATCATTGATATACGAGAAACTGAAATTTAATAAAGATTTATTTCTTTATTAATCAGAGTATTAGAAACAAAAGGATAATAATAACGATGAATCGTTAAGGGTTTTCCAGGAAACTCAGCTCGGTTTGAACTAGGGGCATTGGAGTGTTGCAAGACGCCGACCAATGTCATTTTACCGTTAATGGATAACCAAGTGGGAGCTGTTGGAATATGGTTAATTTATTAACGTGTAAATGTCTAGAATCGAACACGAGACCTCGGGATTGCACAAAATACAAACGAGAATAAAAGTATAAATAATAAATATTAAATGTTATGTATATTTATTATTTTTAAACAATTAACGGACTTAATGGTCGTTAGTTATTAAGGTTAAGGACTAACTATCGTTAAATGCGAAAGAAAAGGACTAGGATGAAATTAGGAGCCAAGAAGGATCTAGAAACCCTTCTTGGTCCTTGTGGCCGGTCGTATGGGGAGGGGAAACCCAACCCACTCCAACTTGTCCTCCAATTCATCTAGTATATAAACAAAGGCAAGGGTTATTGGTTTCTCACCTTTTGTGCACACACACATAACCCTAAAACCTTTTCTCCTCTTTCTTTCTTGGTGGCCGGTCGAACACCCCTACATCCTTAGGGTTTCGATTTTTGTCTTCCAAAAACAAAGTGTTTCATTAGATCTTGCAATCTCTTTTATTCGTTATAGTTTGTGTGTACAAGAACGAGGTAACAACACACTATTGTTGTTATCAAGAGATCGTTAAACAAAAAGGTAAGGGGTTTAACATTGATCTACATAAACCCTAATTAGGGTTCATCACTTGTTCATCAATCAAGAATCGCATACGGTACGTTTTCTATTTATGTTTTAGTTAACTATTATTTGTTATACTTGATCCTATGCTTCCGCATCTTGTGCTACTTGATATTAGTAATTATATATGATAGTCATGATTATAAAATTCTAACAAAAAATCATGAGAATTCTGTAGCCATAATCTTCATTTACAAAATAAGAGTCAACTTCGTAGGTGTTACTTCGCGTCTTCACGTCTCCAATACTTTAATCGTCTCCACAATTATACCTGATATTTCCCTTTTACTATTGCTACCACGTATCAACTTGGGTTGCAACATTCGGGCAAAAGGAACATTATAACCACATTGGTTAGAGTGTTACATCCCATTAACACACAAACATAATATCACTATGTTCGTAATTAAACCTCATCGTATACATGCATTGTTTCACAAGTTATAGTAAACCAAATAAGTCAATATGATGTGAAAGCTTCATTATTGATGCGATGTATGTACACGGTAAAGATGTCAATTTTCGTTCTATTTACTATTTGAAAAATGATATTGTTTCTTATATCTTTACTACATGAAAAGTTTTTTTTGGCTCTTACATAATTTTAGAGCTTTATTGGTTAAGTTAAAAGGTTTAGCTATGGTTTAGTCCTTAGTTGATGTTGTTAGTTACTAGTATTTATGTTTTTTTATCATAAACTTGGACACAAAATTTAGCACTACCACAAAGTCCACAATTGTCATGTTATGTTATTGTATGCTAAAATGACGGTAGAATTTCTCATTATGTTATGTTATTGTATGCTATAATGACGGTAGAAACACCGCTGCTCTTGGTACAAAAGTTTAAAAACCAAAATTATAAAGGAACCAACCTTCTGAGTCAAAGTATTACGGAGTATATTACGGAGTAAAAGGTTTTGGCCTTTTTGGTCATGATTTTGGAATTTTGAGTACAAAACAACGAGTCACTATTTAATAAAAGAAATCAAATACCTTTCCAAATACGGTGGTACACATCTTAAATTTTAGTTAAGTTATGTCCTTACACTATTTTTATCTGAAAATTCAGGTCAGAGTCTTTATTTTATGCATTGAGGGTCCATAATAGTCGATTTTAATGAATTGGTCATTAACTTAACATTCGTACAAGTCTAGGCGTTAAGTGATGTTACAGTAAAGTGCACATGAACAAAATTTATACATAATCAGTAAATTCATACACATTTAAAAATATGAAGATATAAAATTTTTATTTTACACATTCTCTGAAAACTGAAGTTGACATTTTTGCTGTAGCGAGTAATTCTTTAATGTTAGAACACGTTTAATTAAGGTTAAAATACCTCCATGTGATTCAAATGATTTATTGTCGCTTTGATTTTTGAACTTCATTTTTATCATTTAAGTATGTTGCTGTTTGACAAATTTTATATTACGAATCGAATATTGACCAACAATTCTAAAAAAAAAGTCAATATGCTAGACGTACACGTGACAAATATTCTAGTGATGAACCTATAATTAACTTTGAATATAAAGATGTATGTAAATACAAACGTAAATGAAATATTAACAGTATTTCGACTAAGGCTAATACTAGAAAACATGTACGAATGAAACATGTATAAAATCTCACGAGGAAGAATCATGGATTTTTATTTTGTCCTCAATGAAAATGAAATAATGAAAACTACAGGATAACTTGGTCAAGTAAATTTATTGACGTCTTAATATAAAGCAAAAATTGATCATGGGCATGTGGTCTAGTGGTAAAGGCTTAAGTAGTTAAGCGAGCCTAAGTGAGAGTAGTACCGGTTTGGGTGACCGACCAGGAAGTCCTCACTTGGGAACCACAAGCTCTAATGATATCAGGCGAATCGGGAATAGGAGTGGGGTTATCCCCTAAGGAGAGGCTCGCGGTTGGTATCTCTGCCCGAGGATGCGAAACTAACTCGAGCCAACAACTAACAACTAACATCTAACCCGCCGTTAAAAAATATATATAAAGCCAAAATTGACGTCCAGCTAAATGCAAGTCACAGATATACAGTGTCGCTCTAATTAGTACGGAGCATTTAATTACTGTATTTATAAACTTGGAAGAATTGATCGCATTTCATTACAATATTTTTTTTGAACGGACCTTTTCATTACAATAGACACCTTGTAATGAAGTTATGTCTACCTATCTTTTGCACTCACACACAGGCGTGCAAACCAAAATCAATTGTTCCCTATACATAGCGTAAGAGACGTTTGAGAGCCGCCAAGTGAGGCTCTAGTGGATCGTGCATATATATAAGCAAACATATTGAACAACATATGATAGATCTGGACGTGTAAACGTTTAATACTGAAGACCACTTGCAAGACTACGATATAAAGTCGGGTCGGTAACTGGGTGACCCTCCGGGCCAAGCTTGGATACCGTAGCAACCGGAGTGCGGCTTGGATTACATGTACTCAAGTGCGCTCGAGAAAGCAACTCGAGAGCATACTTGCGCTGGGATAAAAGCATGTCAGCACGATTACGAGTAACAGAAATGCCCAAAACATAATTAAGAGCCCTAAAGTCCGTCATTTCAAACTCCCAATGCAAAGGAAACATAATACGTTGAAGAACTGTGGGAGAAGAAGCAGTGAGAACAATATCATCCATTGTAAATGAATAAGTATGCAATACCCGATCCGTGTCTGTAAATAAATAATGATGAATCACATCGAATATTGTAATACCCAACGCGAGTAGCATACCCCGCAAAATGCGGAAACCATGCTTGTGAGGCCTGTTTCAGGCCATATAAAGATCTATGTAAGTGACAGACATGTATCGGTAGCCTGGAATCCACAAAACCCGGGGGATGTTGCATATACACTGTCTCAATTAAGTCACCATAGCGTTCTTTTACTCCCTCCGTCCCAAATTATAAGTCCACTTCCACTTTGCACAAAGTTTAAGAAATTTCCACTAACTACTCTATTAACCAATCAAATATCTTTTTTCTCCACTAAAGACTTTTTTGATTGGTTGGAAGATAAAAGTGGACAAGTATTTTAGGACAACAAAAAATACTAATATGGACTTATAATTTGGGACGGGAGAGTATTAAATTAGACATTTGTAGTTGATGCAAATTTTAATTAGAAAAACAAAAGAGAAAATATAGACAGTAACAGATATCCTTATATAGAATTTATCACTAAGAATAAAAATTTAAGGTTTTTAAGGTTTCTTTTACGAACTTAGCACTAAGAATAAATTCGATCACAATACCGTGACACCGCGGGACACTGTCACTATATTCTATTGTTGAATTTTAAATGGCTTCCTGTCAGTATATATCACATTGTAAAAGGTATTTTTATGGATAATATAAAATGAACTTGGTTTATAAAAGGATTATATATAATGACGGAACTTGAACATTTTTCTTAAGGGGGCCGAATTTATTTTGAGAGGGCTGAATCAAAGATTTGTTTGTAACCTCAACTAAATTACCCCTAAAACCAATAATATTTACACTAGGTTTCGCAAATTTTGGAGGAGGGGCCGGGACCCTCCCCTGCCCCTACATAGTTCCGCCCATGAATTTATATATCCTCTTCTTTTATGATTTATGTATAGCCAAAATACAATTATTGAATGTATAATATACAATATTTTGTTAAAGCATGTTTGGTTATATATAAAATTTTCAAATATAAGAAGGGGAGATGTGAAATTGGCTGTTTATAAAGCTATCTAAGGATAGATTTTCTAACAATAATAAATCCATAAGTTTCTTGAATAGGTCCAAAGCTTAATAATTCAGGATGTGATATCTCTATTTCTTTTTTCTAGTCTAACAAGCAAAAACTATTATCTTAGTACAATAATTTAGTGTTGGACATATAAAGTAATAAATCTATATTTTGTTAACTCCCTATTCAAGAAAAATAATGATGATGCAACCATTTTTTTATTATTGCAAAGTTCTGTCATCTAGTGCCATTACTCTGGCGTGTGGTTTTGGTGCATTTCTTTAACTACTACGTATTAAAAATGATAAGCTAACTTTATACATGTATACAATATCCAATGCACATCATTTCATTTGAGCACATAAAAAAATTTCCAGTTGATTTTTTTTATATCATTCTTATGATATAAACTACATTATATCCATGTATAAATAACTATCAAATAATATAGATATACTTAAATATACTTTGATCATGACAATTAATAAATGCAATGGAATCACAAGTTGTATTGCTTTGATGTTTATCCTTTATCAGAGCATTAATAAAGGGGCCAGCCCATTGTATTGAGACCACAAAGCACAAATGGGCTCACTGACCACAAATCATAAATATGCAAACTTTTTAAAAAAAAATATTAAATGCAAAAATTGACAATCTTTTGATAACAAAATAAACCCATATTTTGTCAACTCTCACAAGTATTAATTTTCTCTACAAATGAAAAAGAATTTTAACATTTCTGCACAAGAACCGCTTTGTCAATGAAGATTGTTCTCTGTATCTGTAACGAGATTGTACAGTGATGGCATTGCACGAACCTCTGGTGAAATCCAATGAAATATATGTAGAATAATGTTGTTAGAGTATCCAGCATCTGCATCCTGATTTATCAGGAGGTCCCTCGAACCATCTATCCCATGATGGATTAGCTGGCCCATTTGTCCTGCCATTAAACAAACCAGATTCAGAACCAAAACCACTATCAAGAAAACGACAAACAAACATGTTCTTTGTTCACCGAAAATTGCAACGAGATTTCCTATATTCACCACAATGTTTCATTATATCTGCCCCACTGATAGTACTGAACTTGGTCGACATGATGTTTTACACTTTTACTTGAACATATAATATTTGACCAACAGTCACATGCGTCTAATAAATAAAATATTTTGTGAACCACAGCAAATTACCTATTTATCATTTTACTCATGGTATCGATTTTGGTCATGCTCAAGGGTATTTTAGAAATTTTAACTGATAGCTACACATGTTTAATAAACTCTCAGTAGAGTTGTATTAAGCAGTTTTCATGGGGCTCGAAATTTTGATCTTTTTAAAGCAAAGAAATAAGAGTCTTACATGGGAAGTAGTGGATCAGGCCTTGTTTCCACGTTATTCAAGATTCTAGAGAAACACAAAAAGACAGCATGTTATACACCAGACAATAGCAGAAAGATGGAAATACAGCACATATGCACTCACTCTTTGCATCCAGCTGAAGCTGCGTCCATTTTGTCAAGCTTGTCTAGCTCTTCCTGCATACAATATCACAAGATCGAGTAATCAATACATATATTATAAACACAACATAGAATGCACACACCCCACTACCACCACTATATTGGCACTCTATGATGCACGGCCAAGTGGTGGGGAAAGATGTCTTCATAGAAGTCTTTCACATTGTATTTTCTCAAGGGGACTGTTTTCACGATCCAGTTCCTTGACCTTCAATTTTAAAAAAAAATTAATCCTCGATTGCCCCATAGTTAGGACTTAGCACACTAAGCCTTTGAAATTGTATCATCCAAGAGAGGATATAGTGGTTTAATTCCATCAAAGAGATGAACCTAAAAGGCTTACAGCATAAGAGTTAATTGGGTAACTGTCCCCTGCATGCTAGAGAATTGGGCTAACGCGTTTTCTAATCTTCATGCCTAGTCAAAGTGTTGCAATTCCTATATTACCTGATCCTTCCACCATATTATCAAAAAAGTTGTATTTCGGAAATACTAACCGTCTAACCGGCCCATGCCAAACTGCCGCATGCCCATCACGTGAGAGGTAAATCAAGCTCACTCACAAACTGACCCAAAAATATACTATTAAATTAAATTCTCTTTGCCTCAGGTGGGGAGGAACATTGAACCTGGGTTAATTATAAATTCCACCGGAATCAATTGTCCAATGCATCAATCTGTTTAGACAAATTATATGTAGGTCGATCCATTAATTCATTATCTATACACTGACCGAACTAAAGGCTTGATCCATTTAGAAATATAAGAATAAATGGATAAGACTCGACCACATGAATCACGGCATTATTTTGTCTAAATTAGACGATATATTTGAATGTTGGTGGACGGTTGAATCAAGTTTCTTGATACACTGGATCATATAAATGAACTGGGTCGCATCATATATAGATCAAGGCTTGACTTATTGACAAGCCCAGCCCAGCCCAGAGAGTGTTGCTTTTATACCATAGTCACCCGAAACTAGGATCTCTTCAATACAGGTTCTTGGTTTGGTAGGTCCCTCAATCCGATATGGTGGTTGTAGGCTCATTTTGGATCGAATGGGGACGATTTGCCACATTCTGTCTGATGATTAAATAAATATTATTTATCTAAGGTGTTATAAAATCCAAAGGTCCTAGAAATTTAAATATTAAAAAAAATTTCAAAACCAAATTGGTGACATTTTCCCATGACCGTTTCCGACCCATTCCTTGGCCACACCCAAGAAGTGTACCTAGTGAGGTTTGGACCTGAGCCCTCCTGTGAGGATAGCAGGTATTGAGGGTGCCTGACCACTCTCCTAGTAAACTTCGCACTATAAATTTCATCATGATCCTCCTTTTGCGAAACACCATTTCTTAAGACTTATGCACGGTGAGAATCATTTGGTTAACACTAGCGGATATGATGAGTAATGATTTGAGATTCTAGTTCACACAATAGAATTTGTGATTCAAATTGCCGGTTCCCATAATAGTCTGAAAGCATCAATTTTGAAAATCAAAATCGCGTACCATGACCAAAGTCACAAGACACGCTAAAGTACCGGCCATCTGCGATCCTGAGCAGTAACCAATTGGGTAAAATTTCGTATTGAACAAACGCGGTATGAGATTTCCATATGGAAAGTGGTGTTTCTAATCACTATTCAATTGCAATCTAGATGCTTAGAGGAACATGCAATTTGGGTCACAAATTCTCTAGTGCAAGTGTTCGAGTCATCTAAGAATCTCAAATCATTCTGACCCTATCCACAGCCTAAACCAAACCATTCTCACCAATCTAAATGCTATTGGAAATGGCAAAAGGATGATTAGTAATATATTTAAAGAGTAGATTTACTGTGGTGAGAACAGGAAGGTTACCTGATTTGAGTTGGATTGCTGACCCTATTGGTTTGGAAAAATGACCCCCCACCCTCTCTCTTTCCTCTTCGTCAAAAACACCAATTGTCAATTTCTGGTACTTAGTGACGTGGATTCCCGATCCCGCTCTATAGTGGAGGCTTGCGTTCTTGGTGACTGCTATGGCTTAATCTCTTCAGTTCTGGTATAGAGACTCAATTTTTTACCCGTTGATACCTAATTTCTCTCGTATCATAATTCCCACATCGTCGGCATGGACTCGATGCGGATTACTTTTAACTCTTGTAAAACATATTTTTCTTTCTAAGATTTTTGCCAAGATTACTATCGCTCCATATTTGTATAAGATTCTTCTATATTTCCTCTTGTCTGGTGAGTGATGTTGACTCTCTTCTTTTATACGACCTAAGATTGTTCAGCGACTTTCTCCTTTTCCTTGCCTTGATCCCAATTGAAATAATTGTGTGGTCGGTGAGAACCAATTTAAGCGAGTATATTATGGAATCTCTTGAACTTCTTCTTCAAGCGCACATCTCCTTGGTTTGTCTGAATCTAGCTCAACCATTACTAAATGTATGATAATTCCCTATATAAGGCTCTACGAAGGTTTACCATCACTCCCTGCGATCTCCTACCAGAAAATGTGTGATTCAAACGTAGGTAAACCAGGTATAATCATTGGGAGCTGATGCACCTAGCCTGTTGTTCTAGGGAAGAATAGCGGATCTTCCTTCTAGACTATTGTGGAGGTGATATGCTGATAGAGAATGGTAGTTGAGGATAGGTTGGTGCAGGCACTCGGTGTGAGTGTCCGCAATGTGTCTATGAGTACGAGTACCTTGAGGTGAAGGTGTTGTGAGATAGCTGTGTACTTTGGAGCTCAGTTACCTTCCCTTGGAAGTAGATGCGTCTCTGTGCGCCGCAAAGCTACGTGCTTATGTCTTATATATCGGTAGAAGCATAATAGATGTGTAGGGTAGGAGGAGCAAAATCAAAATCGCGCTGAATGATTCTTAAGCACCTCTCTTGCCTTGATGAGGTGTATTACGAGGAATGCTTATAGGAGTACTTGCAAGGCTCACCGGGTTCATGAATTTGGGAGGATGGTAAGAAGTTTTGAAGGTTTAGAAACACAATATGCTGTTATCAGGAAACTGAAGAACCTTGGATACATCAGGAAAGGTGCCCAGTCTTGGATATTGAGAGGACCATTCATGCTAGTTTACAGCAGCACCTGTTACTGAGGCATTAAACACGCCATGACTTGTATCAATAATACAACTCTACCATAGATGCACATGCGAGGAAAATAACCTTGGGGAAAATGTTCCATGGAGTACTCTTGGGGCTCGATGGGATCATATGGAAAAGCATAGTGAATGAAGATTGAATATAAAATAGTTTCGGACTGTGGTGGACATTGAATGCTTGCTTACTGAATAGCTTAGTTCTTTTGGTGAGATCCCCTTTCAATTAGGCTCGCATTATGTCTACCCTAATTGCAGTTCGGCATAGTAGTTGCATTTACTCATAGATGATTTTTTATTGCAACTTCAATTCTAAATATGATAAACTTTGCAAGCTCTCGAATTACGGTAGTGAACCTGTATACGTTTTCCTAGGAAAATCGCGTGCCTGGATAACGGACACAATATCCTGTAGATTAACTAGAAGGCGGTGAAGTCATATTCTTAACCACTATGATAGGTTACTCTTGTTTCCCTAATATATCAGACCGTACTTCCAAAACTTACTCATAGTAACAATAGGAGATTAAAAATAAAATGTCGGAGAATAGAACTTATAACATTGTACTAAAAATATGATTACAGTAGAAATATCCCATGTTGAGAATAGTCTCAAAAAATAGATTTGGTGGAATAAAATATATAGAGCATGATTATAGATGGGTGTGTAATATTGTGATAAATGGTTGTCAAGTACATCTCATGATCCCCCGTGTTTTACTACGAACTAAATTAGTTGTCTGCGAATTCGTGCTTATGGGACATTGTTATTGAAAGATTATGATAGATAAATGAGCAATTTATGTGGGAAGGACCGATTTTTGTGTGAAAGGTGGGAATTGGATATTTAATGGAGATTTGGTTTATTATAGATCACCGATGTTAAATTATGTCTTTGTTGCAAGACACGGAATTGGGTTTTTTTATGAAACCTGGTAAGGGCTGGAAAACTGTTCTCCGTTTAAAGTTTATACCAGTATTAGTCCTAATTGTTATATTGACCGTTGAGAAATAGTGCATGGTATAATACTATAAGTCAAATAGTTTCTACACACCATCATTTATTCTCTCGATGTAACGAGTTAGCTTTGAGAGTTGTTATCTTCGATGTGCATAGATTCCTGTCGAGTCTGTTAAGCTTTATAGAAAAACAATTGAATCCCATCAGTACTTGTTTTCGTAAATCTTAGATCCACAGCTTATATGAGATCACTGTTTAGTCTTTTCATAATTTCTAATTCCCAAATCTAATTATTGAAATCCAGACTTAAAATTATTTTAAAATCATGGTTTTGTCTCATTTCCCGCCGAAACAATATTTACAGTGATATGTACTTATAAGTAAGAGAGCTTTGTTATCAGCTACTTTTCTATCAAGACTATAAATATTATCTGAAAACAAATCTCCATGCCTCCATCTCAACAGTTTTGACTGAACTTTCAAAGAAGGAGATATCTGATCATCCAAATGATCAATCTTTCATCCGATTTAATGGCTTTAAAATCTGATAGTATATATTGCCAATAATCATATTGCTGGGGTAGTATTTTGCTCAAATCCTCGTCTAGTAAGAAATCTTATTAATCGTTGCAATCTATCCAACTAATTGCTGAATACGATTCTTTAAGCTGAATAACGTATATAATTGGATGGCGCTGTTACTTCTCCTGTGCCTGTTAGATATTGCTAGATGTATTTGCTTGGCGGTCATGGTCATATGGTATAACGGCATTCTTTTTCTACAATTTACCCTGATTATTGTTGAGTCACAAGAAAAATGACGTACACAGACAGAATTATCAATTGAATAGGAACTATTTCTGAATATTCGAATTCCATTTCAGTCAAGATGTTGATTTTGCATATCAATGATATGAGGAGGCTTTTTCCTACAACAACTTGCAGCTGTCTACATACATATCTGGCATCACATAAGTTTACTGATAGGTATGATCAAGATTTGTATTTGTTTCTAACTTAAGCCAAGAAAAACAAGTCATTCTCCAGAAAGATTTAAGCACTATAAACAAACAAAGTTTTTGATATTATCTTATATCCAAATATATCTGCCAATAGTCAATCTTCCTTCAACTACTCGTAAGAAAATGGTACTCCAATATGATATAGCTTAAAAGCAATGCGGATTATTTTTTTAGGCAATAAACCATCCTAGTGCTGGCGCAAATTGATAACCCTGGAACGACTGGTCTAAAACCTAAATATATAAAATTACATCTATATCACATGTAAAGAAAAACCCATAAGGCGCTACCCTGAAACGTATGTTTCTACTTGTTCAAGAGTCTCTTCATTGCCTTGACAGCAGATTCTATGTATATGAATCTATGTTCATCTTCTGGTGTCAGGCTTAATAGCTAAATTGATGCATTTTGTACTCGCCATATATCTTGTATTAATTTGCTTCGAATTTTATTCTGTTCTTCTAATATAAAAATCACTACACAGTGCTATAAAGAATATTTATATAAACTGTAGATGTAGATACTCGCCTGAACAAATGTGAAAAGTAGTGACATTTGATATATTTATTCGGGTGAAATATTGGAAGCGACGAAAGTAAAAAGATCCTATTGGAAGCTATAATGGTGGAAGCGGGTTTTGTGTTGAGTATATTTTGATAATGACGCTAGGTCCTTTTTGTGTCTAGATTTTAATTGATATTTTATGATTCCTATATATTATGAATCAATTCACCTTATTGAAATGTCTATTGGAATGGTGAGCAAGGTTCTTCAAAGGTACTCTGCACTTTGGTCTTTTTGTACCTCTTTTTCTTCCACTTTTTACAAGTCTTTAGTTTTTGTCTTTGTGGGATGATTGAGCGGCTTTACTCGCGCATTGAGATGCGTGGGTGTCACTGTTTGTGAACATGTTTTGTTTTAACTTGTTTCTATCATAATTTCATGATCTTTGTACAGTTGGGAGAAACGACACATATATATTATGTATATTGTTGTATAATTTTGATAATTAAAAAGGATTCGTTTGCAAATTAGATAATTTAAGGATATAAAATGTAGTTATTTAAATATAAGGGTTAAAATTGTAAATCTTGTAGAAGTGAAGGTCGTACATTAATTAAAGTGAAGGGTAAAATGTGTAAATTCTGATAAGTAATGGTTAAATGTGCTAATATGGGTTTAATATGGATATATTTGTAAATTAAATATTAATAAAAGGCTTAATTTGTAATTAATGAAAGTTAAGGGTATAAACTGTAAATTTGGCATTCTTGGCTTATGTGACTTGTGTATATGTGTTATAATATGTATATTCTCATTTGTGACCCTTAACTTGTGTATTTGACATTTTTTAACCCTAAGGGGTAGGGGAAAATAGGGTAAAAGGAACTTTTGACAAATGGTTTAATAAGTAGAATAATAAATATTTAAGATAATGATATGGGCATGGTGTTAAAAGGCGTGTCATAAAGGTGTCAAAGTTGCGAGGTGTGGCTTTAAAGTTTCGAAATACACTAAGACGTCGACACTAGGCGCGGCGTGAGTTGAGGCGTGAAAAGTTACGCAAAAGCGCGAAGAATTTTTTTAAAGCATTTAGAGAATTTACTAATATTTGGGATTTGGACTTGCATTTACTAATGTTTACTACTTATATAATTATGAAATATGATATAGATATTTTTAAATCTATTAATACTTTTTGTCTTAATTCACGCCTTAAAACTCTATGCCGTCACGTTTCACGCTAAAGTTTGAAGCTTGGTAATGCCATCATGTCACGCGTAACGCTATTTATATGGGTAATTGCAATATCATCTAGCGTGTATAAATAATGTAAGGTTTTTGCTAATGTCATGTTTAACTAGCTATGGTATTGTTGCAAAATTGAGGGCCAACAAATTAACGAAATTGATTTGCACACT
Organism: Artemisia annua; assembly: GCA_014162995.1. Taxonomy (NCBI): domain Eukaryota; kingdom Viridiplantae; phylum Streptophyta; class Magnoliopsida; order Asterales; family Asteraceae; genus Artemisia; species Artemisia annua. The sequence continues at coordinate 23,506 of LBNU01007235.1, forward strand.
TTCAAAGATGATTGGGGCACTTTATTTTTGCATTAAATACTTGTATAGTATTAATATTGTGTTTCAACTGTTTGTACATATTAGTGTCCCAATAACATTTAGCTTGTGGTTTGCTTTTGTTCATTATAGTTGTAAAATGTGTGAGGAATTTGATTATTAAAGATTTATCTATTTGGATTTGATATTTTAGAAAAAAATTTATCTATATGGATCTAATCTCTTGTACTCAACAACATGA
>LBNU01007235.1:32583-45978 GCA_014162995.1 Artemisia annua
TAAACCAATTACAAACAAACCATATCACTACCTTTTACAACCGAACCAAAAATTTTTGTGGTTTACCAAAAAAAACCCTATGGTTGCCACTTAAGATCAGCCCCCTCAGTCCACGGGGAATGCTTGACTCCACCACATTCCAATCCCAAGTCTATATTTACTTTTTCTCTTTCCCTAATTAATATCAATGTTGTTGAGATTACATTTTTCTTGTCAAAATCCAAAAGTATGCACCTCATATCCATCCTTTATTAATTTATATACTTTTTCCGTATACTATTCATGATTTAGGAAATAGGAGAAACGCATTATTCTTTACAACAACAATATTAATAAACCCCTCAATTACTTTTTAAAGATACTTTTCTACAAATCAAAAATTATCATATATACAACATCTGTCTTATAAATATCTTCTTATTATTAAACTATATATTATACAGTTAGTGCATATCTATACTTACGATATACCATTCTAAATGTAAAATTCACATTTGTACCACTAATTTCTTTTGTTATAACATGACTTAAAAATAGAAATAGAAATAGTATGCGTCGCATGTTTTGGAATTATTTTTCCTAATTACATAGTGTTTAGTCTCAGATTTGTATTTCACTCGCTATAATCTCCCAATCCCCTCGCCTAGACTATTCAATCTCTTCCTAAATCGCGCTGAAACCTCGCCTAGAATTCCACTTATGTGCTTATAGACCCAAATAATCCTCGCTCTGTAAATTCTAGATTTTAGCAGGATTCTCCTATTATGCTTCGTTCTGTGTGTGACAATTACTCCACCACCTCGCCAGCCACCTCGCCACAGCTCCACCACCTCGCCAGCCACCTCGCCACAGCTTCACCACCTCGCCAGCTACCTCACCCCAGCTCTTCACGCCCACCACCTCGCCCACCACCTCGCCTAGAAAAATAAGAGACACATGTACGGTTCACAAGTTGTCATGAACTGAATCTAACGGATCATGTGCAAATGTTCATTTTCGTAAAAAATGTGGGCGAGGTTTATTTTTGTAAACGGATACTTGTTATGGTTCATTTAAGTAATTTACTCATTTTTATTTGTTTTGGCATATGTACTATCGATCTAAGGATATTCTTCGTGTCCATCTTCTATCAGATAAATCATCAGTCCGATAGTATGCCACCACACTTAGTTCCTATTCGAGCATCTAACGAGACAAAAATTGAGCAAGTTGTTAATTAAGTCAATTATTGTTAGCATGCTTCAGTTACTTGAATTCTTGAAAGTACAAGATACTGTTCTTTTTCTAATAAACATTTTGAAAATTTGTAATCCTTTTTTGTTGTAAACAATTATGTTATCCCAATAATAATAATAATAATAATAAAGTGATGTTTATAATAAATAATAATAATAATAATAATAATAAATTTAAAAGAATAAATAAAATAAAAATAAAAAATAAAAAAAGATCAAGAAAAATGATGTAATACATGCAAAAGTGATGTTACGTTACGTTATCAAATTCTTCAACTTCCCTGTCAAGCTTTGGACTCAAGCTTTGGGCTCTTTTCTCCAATATTAATTATTATAAGCAGGCCACTAAGAATATCTAAATCTAAATAGCATATATGACGAAACAAACATTCATTACTTTCATACCCTTGGTACTTTTTTCTTGCAAACTAACTTTGATACGTCGATCGATACCATAGAGAAAATATTCTTGGATGGACCAAATTGTATAAGATTCTTGACATCTAGGGTGAGCTCACCACAGAATCATTTGAATGTTGTGGAGTATCTGGAATGTTTGTAACTTGAAGTATCTCATTAGTTTGTTCCCTCGAAAATTTCACCGTATAGTCAGTTATATACACCTATATATACCAATATTAGTATGAATAATTAGACATTCAACTTCTTGTGGCGATCTCCAAATTCTCTCAAGAAACTCATTTTCCTGCTTCATAATTCCAAATTCAAAGTTGACTTTATATTATGATCATGGGCATATATAAATTTCCCACAGTAAAGCATGCTAAGCTCCGAGTGATAGCATATCAGTCATCCTCTAAAGTAGTCATGGATGTACCAAAAGGCTATTTCTCTGTATATGTTGGTGAAAGCAGAAAAAATAGATTTTTAGTTCCGTTATCATATCTAAAACATCCCTCGTTTCAAGCGTTGTTAAACATGTCCAAGGAGGAGTTTGGCTATGTTCATCCTATGGGAGGTCTAACGATCCCATGTACAGAAGAGATCTTCATTAAAGTCACTCGTGATATTTATCAAAACATCGTCATTCAATGTTAATAGAAGATGGCCATCATTGCGTTGTCATCATAGACAGATAGACCATTATCTCCATTGTTCATAAGTATATACCAGATCGATCACCCTGCTAAACTTGTAGGGTGATATTTACATATTGGTTAACGGATATCCCTCTATTTATTCATGTTATTGCATATATGTTAGCATGAACGGATTTGAGGTGGTGCAAAGTGATCAACAACAGTGGGCCTTCATTTTTTGAAGGGCCCCACAATATTAAGCATCGAGAGTGATTAAATATAGTTTTAGCATTTCATGATAGTGTGTTCTAAAACTAATGGTAGTCAATTTGCAACAGACTTAAGTTAATATTGATTAGTCTCAAGAGAGTTAGGTAAAAGTTTGAAACAGAGTAAGCAAAAAGAGTATTGCTAGAACAACAAAGAGTTTACAAAATAAAATCCACAAAAGGACTTGTCATATTTTAATTGGTGAATTTTGAAATATTTTCTCTTTCTTCTCTTTGTTACAACCAATCACACAAGGACAAGTCGTTTTTTTGGATTTTATTTTGTGAACTCTTTGTGGTTCTAGCAATGCTCAAGCAAAAAAGCGGAGGAAGATGAAGACGTGTTTAGTTATATTCACTCTGAACCTTCAACATTCTTAGATTTTACATATTATGCCTAATTACCTAGTTGTGTTTTCGGTTTTCCATGTGTAAAAAAATTTCCAAATTTGACACAGTTTCATCCCTTATTTGATAAGATATTGTAAATAATGATCCAATACTACACATTTGAGGTAACATCATGGTGCCATTTTGATTGATTTTTCACTAGCTTCTTGATTCTTATACTCCCCCGTCTTATATTAAATGTCCAGGTTTGACTTTTCAAGTCTTTCTTTATCAACTTTGACCTTAAATATTTTTGTTTGTGTTAGAGTAAATTACAAGAATGGTCCCTGTAGTTTGATGAAAATTTCACCTACCGTCCCTCAAACTTAAAAGTTGCATGTATGGTCCCTGTCGCTGCCAAAGAATAACATGAATGGTCCCTCAGACTAACTGTCGTTAGTTTTTTCCGTTAGTCCATTTGCACCGTTAGTCCTTTAACGACCGTTTGCAACAAACATTTGCACCGTTAGTCCTTTCATACGTTTTTGTCTGTTTTATACGTTTTCGTCCGTTTTTATACGTTTTTGCCCATTTTCTTACGTTTTCATCTGTTTTTTTACGTTTTTGTCTGTTTTTCTTATGTTTTTTTCCGTTTACATACGTTTTTATACGTTTTAGCCTGTTTATTACATTTTCATCCGTTTTTATACGTCTGTATCCGTTTTTGTCTATTTTTATACGTTTTTTCCGTTTACATACGTTTTTCTTATAATTTGGTTTATAAATTTTTGTTTTCTTATAATTTTTTCTTATAATTTTTTTTCCTAATAATTTGGTTTTCTTATAATTTTTTTCTTATAAAATTTAAAGATATATAGGGAAAAAAAATATAAGAAAAATTAAAAAAAAAAAGTATAAGAAAACCAGATTTAAACATATTTAGGAAAAAAAGTATGAACGGAAAAAAAACGTAAGAAAAACGGACAAAAATGTCAGAAAAAAGGGACAAAAACGTAAGAAAAACAGACGAAAATATAAGAAACTAGGCAAAAACGTATAAAAACTAACAAAAACGGNCCTGTTTATTACATTTTCATCCGTTTTTATACGTCTGTATCCGTTTTTGTCTATTTTTATACGTTTTTTCCGTTTACATACGTTTTTCTTATAATTTGGTTTATAAATTTTTGTTTTCTTATAATTTTTTCTTATAATTTTTTTTCCTAATAATTTGGTTTTCTTATAATTTTTTTCTTATAAAATTTAAAGATATATAGGGAAAAAAAATATAAGAAAAATTAAAAAAAAAAAGTATAAGAAAACCAGATTTAAACATATTTAGGAAAAAAAGTATGAACGGAAAAAAAACGTAAGAAAAACGGACAAAAATGTCAGAAAAAAGGGACAAAAACGTAAGAAAAACAGACGAAAATATAAGAAACTAGGCAAAAACGTATAAAAACTAACAAAAACGGACAAAAACGTATGAAAACATAAAAAAAGGTAAGGAAAACGTATAAAAATGGACGAAAACGAATACAAACGTATAAAAACGGATGAAAATGTAAGAAAACGGGCCAAAACATATAAAAACGGACAAAAACTTATGTAAACATAAAAACCGTATGAAAACTAGAAAAACATAAGAAAAACGGACAAAAACGTAAGAAAAACGGATAAAAATGTAAGAAACTGGGCGAAAACGTATAAAAACAGACGAAAACGTATGAAAACGGACAAAAACGTATGAAAACTGGAAAAACGTAAGAAACGCGGACAAAAATATAAGAAACTGGCGAAAACGTATGAAAACGGAAAAAACGTAAGAAAACAGACAAACACGTAAGTAAAACGGATGAAAACGTAAGAAAATTGGCAAAAACGGAATAAACCGGACGAAAACGTATAAAAACGGACAAAAACATATGAAAGGACTAACGGTGCAAATGTTTGTTGCAAACGGTCGTTAAAGGACTAGCGATGCAAATGGAGTAACGGAAAAAACTAATGACAGTTAGTCTGAGGGACCATTCATGTTATTCTTTGGCAGGGACCATACATGCAACTTTTAAGTTTGAGGGACGGTAGGTGAAATTTTTGTCAAACCACAGGGACCATTCCTGTAATTTACTCTTTGTGTTATATATTATTTGTTAAAAATTATACGCAATGAAAATACATTTAAAAATCAATTCATTCATATATTTTGTATCAAGTATTATATTACATAAACAAAAATGTTTAAAATCAAAGTTGAGAAAGAAAGACTTTAAAAAAGTCAAACTGGACATTTAATATGGGACGGAGGGAGTAACACATTTTGTAGATAGGTTTAGCATTAGGATTTGAATTTGAATTTGAATTTAAATTTGGATTAGGATTTGATTTTTGGATTTAATGTATGAGAGAAAATATATATGAGTTTATAAATAAATAACTTTTTTTAACTTTAAAATACTAATTTAAATTTAAATTGATATTTTTAAATGCTAAAAAAAAGAAAGAATGAGAGAGAAGTATGACTTGAGACCACGTCCAAATCCATCAAATCCAGGCAACACAAATGCCTTATGAAATAGTGGAGTGTCAGTTGGTGTGATCCCCACAATCTAACCTGAACTATCTAAACTAACATTTTTTTTTCTTTGGTTTCAATCCAACAGTGTTATAATCAAACTGTCTCTTAACTTGTCACCATTACTTGATCTAGGTATCCATCTTTATTTTTTTTTTAATTTTTTTATTTTTTTAAAATGTGGTACTTATCTTTCAATTTCGGTCTTCTTTGGGTGGCAATGACAATTTTACCCTTCAAATTACATAAATGCTCCCTTTGGAATTGAAAAAGTTGCATCAACCGTCCCTAGGGTAAATTACATATAATGGTCCCTGTAGTTTGGCAAAAGTTGCATCCACCATTCTTAACTTGTTAATTTTTTTGGATCCACTCCTTATGGTTTTGACCCGTTACGTTTTTATAAATGTTAAATCTACGTTTTTATATACGTTTCTATATACTTTTTCGACATATTTTTTACGTTTTCGTCCGTTTTTTTATGTTTTCGGTCTGTTTTTTATGTCTTTGTCCGATTTATACGTTTTTGTCTGTTTTTTACGATTTTGTCCGTTTTTTACGTTTTAGCCCGTTTTCTTACATTTCGTCTGTTTTTTACATTTTTGTCTGTTTGTTTACGCTTTCATCCGTTTTTTTTTTTACGTTTTTGTCTTTTTTTACGTTTTATCCGTATTTTTGCGTTTTCATAGGTTTTTTTTTTTCGTTTTCGTCTGTTTTTTTAAGTTTTCGTCTGTTCTTTTACGTTTTCGACCATCTTTTACGTTTTTTTCTTTTTTTTTTTTACATTTTCGTCTGTTTTTTTTATTATATTGTCCCATTTTTTTACGTTTTAGTCCGTTTTCTTAGGTTTTCATTTGATTTTTACGTTGTTGTCCATTTTCTTCTGTTTTTTTACATTTTCGTTCATTTTTTACGTTTTCATCCGCTTTTTTATGTTTCATATGAAAACGGACGAAAGAGTAAAAAAACGAACGAAAACGTAAAACAATGGGCGAAAACGTAAAAAAAATGACGAAAACGTAAAAAAACATCAGAAAAAGTAAAAAATGCACGAAGACGTTAAAAAAATAAAAATAAAAGAAAAAAGAGGAAAACGTAAGAAAACGGACAAAAACATAAAAAAAAAATAGATGAAATCGTAAAAAACGAGTGATAATGTAAAAAAAACATATGAAACGTAAAAGAACGGACGAAAACTAAAAAAAAAGGGGGGACGAAAACGTAAAAAAAAAAGATGAAAATGTAAAAAAACGGAAGAAAATATAAGAAAACGGGCGAAAACATAAGAAAACAAACGAAAACATAAAAAAGGACTATGAGTCTTATTTATTGCAAAGATAAGGACAATTGTTAGAACTTTAAATTTTCAGAGATTGTTGATGCAATATTTGCCAGTCTTAGGGACCATTTATGTAATTTACCCTAACAAGGTAAAATGGTAATCACAGCCCTAAGAATGCCCAATGCCCAAAGATGACCGATATTGAAAGATAAGTACCCACATTTCAAAAAATAAAATGGATACCCAAATCAAGTAATGGTGACAAGTTGGATACCTTTACAAATGATTTGCCCTTTTAGTATTTTGTTAAATCATTCGTTCAAGAGCTTTACTTTGTAATTATAACATGAGTTAATTAGACTTCACCTAACAACCACGTCAAGGGTCTACTTTGTGATTATTGCACAGGGCCTATATAATCCACGGGATGGCCTGCGTGCTAACCAAATTGCAAACTTTTGTAAGCCCGTTACACATGCACCCTAACATCTGTCCAATTTAGCGAGTAAGTCTTGGACACTTATGCATCAAGATCTATATAAATAGACTAGTCGGGTACCCCACACATTCCAGCGGCGGGTACGCGTGTAACCAAATTTTCTGACGAGCAAATGTCTTTTGATTAAACGTTTTTCATGATAACTACTTTATCGTCGGTGTTGCTAACAAATTCATGTTGCTAAACATAGTTATATAAAGAAGACTTTGTATTTGTAATTTTATTATGTGCAAAGTGACTTTTTAATTCCTATTTCAAAGTGATCCGTTAAGCTTTTTGATCACAAAGATATTGAACAAATGCTTAATGGAAAGAGACTAACAATAAATAAATAATTTAAAGAAACTCTTTTTTTTAGTAAGGGGTTACCCTGGTAAAATATATTAATCACAGAAAGTTAACTACAATGGAAGGTGGCTGAAAAACCACATTAACCTCAAGCAAACGTTGAACGACCACTAAATTGTTTGTGACATGCCAGTATGCCACAGAACGAAAACAGCACCAGCTATAAAATAAACATCACATTGTAGGTCACTAGTTATATCAAAATCAGCGTACATTTTAATTTGTTTGCAATGAGAAGTACTAGCAGCCATGTTGCCATTCAAGAAAAATTACTAGCTGATGACTCATTTAATAATCAAATTTGTATATTTTTTTTGGTAGTATACCTGACCAAATTTTGATGCAACATATTTTTATCACCCTCTAATAAGGATATTTCTTGTGCAAAGAATGAACGAAAGAACGTATATGTGAAGTCTGATAAGCAGAAGGTTCTATGAGGATACAAAAGGAATAACGTCAATTCATTGATCATACTTAGTACTTACTAATCCTAAATGACAATGCTTTTAGTTGTTTACACCAAAAATGCAAAAAAATCTCATCTTCTATAACTTACGGTGACAATGTTAGATGTATATTATGCATGACTTCAATAAACGTCTCTTCTTTGCAAGGGAACGTTAGACCACCCATAGGATGAGCATAGCCAAACTCCTCTTCGGAAAGGTTCAACAAAGTCTGAAATGAAGGATGTTTTAGATACGATAATGGAACTATATATCGCTTTCTTTTACTTTCACCAACATATACTGAGAAACAGCCTTTTGGTACATCAGTGACTGCTGGGGATGAAAGATATGCCGGACTCCCCTTCTTAGCATAGATGATTTTTGAAAATCTATGGGTTCCCATGATCACTGTTTAAGTTATGCCGGACTCCCCTTCTTACCCTGAAAATTAATAACTAACTGATGGCACAAAGGAGACAGTTTTTAGTGAAGCACAAGAAGTTGAGTGTTCATGTAAAATCAGTATTGGTATAAATACAGGTCTAAACATTTACACAATCTGAAGGTGAAACTTTCAAGGGAATCAAAGGCGTCAAGTTCTATAAATAATTAGTTTGGAAACTTCACAGTATACAAATAATTCTTGACGAGCTCGTCTAAGAGATCTAGTATCTTAGAAGTTTTGGTACATCCCATGTATTCTCCTTGGTACGTATCACTGTTATGTTGAAAGAAGAAAGTACCACGACTATGAATATATTTTTTTGTCATATATGTTTTCTTTGTCTATGGACATTCTTAATGTGGCCATCTTGGATTATAGCATTAGAATGACCTCACGCTGATATTCTAACCTGATCTATTGTAAGCATGTTGTTAATTCTACAATTAATAATTTAATATGTATTTATCATAGGAGCAACTATGTATCTAGTGAGGTTCCAGCTGTTATTTGAACTTATGCTAGAGTACCCATGCAACAGCTAAAACAAATTAATCATATAAGTATACACTTTTGAGATATAGAGTGGTGATTTTTACAAATTAATCATATAAGTATCTATCAAAGGTGCAACTATGTATCTTGTGAGGTTCCAGCTGTTATATGCACTTATGCTAGAGTACCCACGCAACAGCTAAAATAAATTAATTACAGTAAATTCATATATATGTAGACACTTTTGAGATATAGAGTGGTGATTTATACAATATTACTTGTGTACAACCAACACAAGATGTTTAGTCCAGTTTGTGGCTTTATACTATAAGTATTGTAACTTTAATTGTCAGCTAAATATATCCACGAGTTTCAGTTAATCACCAAATTCCGTAAACTTCAATGGAAGATCAAGAAGGTAATTCGGATAGTGAAGTTGAGATTTATGATGAAATGCCGCGATTCATGGTTTCCTTAGCGATCGAGCTAGTTGTGGTGCAAACGATGAAAGTCTTCTTGAGGATGAACATTTCGACATTTATGATGGTTCGGGAATGATGCTTTTGGATTAACCGAACAAGAGTTGGCATTCTGTAATGTGTTCGATATCACTAGTCTAGGTCAAGTTAAATGATTGGGTTATTTTTGGTGTCATATTGAGAGTCATAAATATGGGTGGGTGTCATTCTTATGATAGATATAGTTTGAAACACATAAGGTGCGTTTGTTTTCGCCTAAGTAACGGGCTGAGATGTAGGATTTAACCTACATCCTATGTGCTAGAACGCTTTTTTGGAGTAATACATTTACCGGAGAAACCTTTTACCAAAAAATGTAAGGAAACAACATACATTTTTGTCATATATATAAAATGTGTAAGACTATGTATAAACTCATGGATTAATTGGCGTTATATTCCCTGAGCCGCTTGTATGTCGGGTAGTTAATATACTCTTTCTTGTTCCTAATGTCTCACTAGGTTGTTTAGCCTGAGAAAGTTTTCTAGATTCAGTTGGTTATCATTCATGTACATTTGTAGATGCAATTACACTATTTGAATGGTATACACTTAAAAGTGTGGAGGTTTTATTAGCTGGCAAACTTATAAGGTTAAGCTATTTACACGCACTTATATAAGTATCACAGAAATTTGTTATCTTTCTGAGTTTTTGAAAAAAAACAAAGTAATCTTATACTTTCCAGTTGTGAAATAATAGAATGAAAGAACTTTGTGAAACTTAGAAATGCTAAACATTGTATGAACATATTAATTGAACGTTCGTACATCAATTCATTTACCATAGTTCTGCCGAGATGCTAAGCTCTGGTGATTACGAAATAGCCATAAAAAAACAAGATCGTATCCTAGTGGTTTACAATAAAACATGTAAATGGAAGTTATCTTCTATTAACATGTGAGGATGAAGATGTTAGACATATATCATGAATGAGTTCAATGAAGGTCTCTTCTTCGCAAGGAAATGTTAGACCTCCCATAGGATGGTCATAACCAAACTCCTCTTCTGAAAGGTTCAGCAAGGTCTGAAATGTAGGATGTTTGAGATACTTCAATGGAACTATAAACCTCTTCTTATTTGTTCTTTTGCCAACATATACACTGAAATGGCCTTTTGGTATACGATTTACTGCGGCTGAGGATGAATAATATCTTGGCATTCCTTGTTTGGCCTGCTTGATTCTTGGAAATTTGTTCAATCCCATAATCATAGTAAACTTTGAANTATTAATATTTATCCATAACTCTAACAGCTCGGAGTGGCAATAACGCCGTTATGGCGTTGAAATCCTTCCACCTCGGACGAAAATGATGCCACATAGGCAATAACGCCGGTGAAGCGTTATGACTCCCTTTACTCTAAGGTTAAGCTATTTACACGCACTTAATTATAAGTATCACAGAAATTTGTTATCTTTCTGAGTTTTTGAAAAAAAACAAAGTAATCTTATATATAATTCCAGTTGTGAAATAATAGAATGAAAGAACTTTGTGAAACTTAGAAATGCTAAACATTGTATGAACATATTAATTGAACGTTCGTACATCAATTCATTTACCATAGTTCTGCCGAGATGCTAAGCTCTGGTGATTACGAAATAGCCATAAAAGACGAGATAGTACTATCCTAGTGGTTTACAATAAAACATGTAAATGGAAGTTATCTTCTATTAACATGTGAGGATGAAGATGTTAGATATATATCATGAATGAGTTCAATGAAGGTCTCTTCTTCGCAAGGAAATGTTAGACCTCCCATAGGATGATTATAACCAAACTCCTCTTCTGAAAGGTTCAGCAAGGTCTGAAATGTAGGATGTTTGAGATACTTCAATGGAACTATAAACCTCTTCTTATTTGTTCTTTTGCCAACATATACACTGAAATGGCCTTTTGGTATACCATTTACTGCGGCTGAGGATGAATAATATCTTGGCATTCCTTGTTTGGCCTGCTTGATTCTTGGAAATTTGTTCAATCCCATAATCATAGTAAACTTTAAATTTCAAAGTATGAACTATGTGAAGGTAGGGAAGATGAGTTTCTTGAGAGACTTTGAAGATGAGCTCAGGAAATTAACAATTCGATAGGGGTATAAATAGGTCTCTCATTAACTACAAAGTCTACTACAAGGTGATTTTTTCTAGGGAAAAGAACACTTGATGTTCCAGAATTTTGAAATAGTCCACGTATACAAACATTTTTGTGGCGAGCGCATCCAAAAATCAAGAATCTGATACATTTTGGTCCATCCAAGAATTAATTCTCTATAGTATCGATATAGTAGTCACGTTACAAACAAAAAGTCCCTTGACTTCATTCATGAATGTTTATTTGTTTTGGCATATGTACTTATCGATCTAAGGATATTCTTCGTGTCCATCTTCTATCAGATAAATCATCAGTACGATAGTATTCCACCACACTTAGTTACTATTGGAGCATCTAACGAGACAAAAATTGAGCAAGTTGTTAGTTAAGTCAATTATTATTAGCATCCTTCAGTTACTTGAATTCTTAAAAGAACAAGATACATTATTCTTTTTCTAATAAACTTTTTGAAAACTTTGTAATCCTTTTTTGGTAATGTTATCCAAAAAAAAAAAAAAAATAAAATAAAAAATAATTCATGTAATCCATGCAAAAGTGATGTTACGTTATCAAATTCTTCAACTTCCCTATCAAGCTTTGGAATCAAGCTTTGGGCTCTTTTCTCCAATATCAATTATTATAAGCAGGCCACTAAGAATATCTAGATAGCATATATGCCGAAACAAACATTCATTACTTTCATACCCTCGGTACTTTTTGCTTGCAAACTAACTACGATACGTCGATACCATAGAGAAAATATTCTTGGATGGACCAAATTGTATAAGATTCTTGGCATCTTGGGTGAGCTCACCACAAATCATTTGTATGTTGTGGAGTACGTATCTGGAATGTTTGTAGTACTTGAAGTATCTCGTGTTCCCTCGAAAATTTCACCGTATAGTTAGCTATATATACCAATATTAGTATGAATAATTAGACATTCAACTTCTTGTGGTGATCTACAAAGTCTCTCAAGAAACTAATTTTCCTGCCTTCATAATTCCAATTCAAGGTTGACTTTATATTTCCCACAGTAAAGCATGCTAAGTTCACAATCATAAGATATTTTATATTTTATATTCTTTGATGACATTGTTACAAATAAAATATTTTATATTCTTTGATGACATTGAAAAACCAAACTAAATCTTTAGTATTAGGTATTTTAAAAGCTTTGATATCACTACGTAATGGTGCGACGTTTTTTTAAGAAATGAAGTGACACTTGAACATAAATTGTATAGCATAAACATAAAGGTGGCAAAATGGGCGGGCCGGGCGGGCACGGGCCACGGGTCAAACGGGCTACGGGCTAAACGGGTGTGGGCTAAACGGGGGCGGGGTAAACGGGTACAGGTCAAACGGGCGCATACTATATAAATCGCTTTAGAAAAAACCCAAAACGAAGAAATAAATTCCTCAAACGTAACACCTCATTTATATTTAAAAAGTTAAATATATTATATCTATAGATTTTTATTTAAAAGCAATTGTAATATTATATAATTAAGAGAAAATATGTGCCCGTTTGTGCCCATTTAACGTTTAAATGGGCAAAATATGCCCATTAGAAAAAAAATGTGACCAAATATTTTAAAAGTTGTCCAAATTAGCATATTTTTTTTTTATTTTGGGCACAAATTACCACCTCTACGTAAACACTCCCATCAATACGTAAACACTCCCATCAATACACTTTATAGCAAAATCAAGTTACAACAAACAAACTAACTGACAGACAAACTAAGTACACTTCACGTGGCCATCTCTCACCCACACACATGACTCAACTTTACCATAAAATAAAAAAAAAAAAA
>LBNU01007235.1:46295-69415 GCA_014162995.1 Artemisia annua
AGGATTTTTAGCATAACATGTTGTAGTGGTGATCATAGATATAAGAATGGTAGGAGGGAATTTTCGACGTTGGGGACGAGTGTAAATGATGTAGAAGGGGGGGAGAAAGTGGAAAGTGAAGCGGAAAAGGAGGCTTGGAGGTTGTTAAAAGAGGCGGTTGTGACGTATTGTGGGAATCCTGTTGGGACTATGGCGGCTAATGATCCGAATGATAAGATGCCTTTGAATTATGATCAGGTGTTTATTAGGGATTTTGTGCCTTCGGCGTTGGCGTTTTTGTTGAAGGGGGAGGGGGAGATTGTTAGGAATTTCTTGTTGCATACTTTGCAACTGCAGGTAATTATGTAGCGTTTTTGTTGGATTTTGAATGGTGTTATGTAGCGTTTTAGAGTTTAGTTGTGTATGCTGTTTAACGATGATTGTATGATGATCATGGATTACATTATGTTTCATGGGATTTGGGATTGCTTATTTAGGTGCTAATATGTTTATTGCATTTGGACGAAGCATATAAGCAATCTGAAACACACTTTTTGGTACATGCTTATGTTAGGGAAAAATGACCACTTAGAGAAAATGCGTATGCCATATGTGTTAGAAAAGAAGTAGGTTGGTACATGTTTATTTTCCAAAGCAGATAAGCACATTGGAAAATAAGCAATCCCATACTAAGTCCATTTCTTAGGCAATTGTTTCGTTTGTGAAGTTATGCCAAAATATGGTTTATGATTGTGTTGTTTTTTTGTTGTTTTTTGAAGAGTTGGGAGAAAACTGTGGATTGTTATAGTCCGGGACAGGGGCTAATGCCTGCAAGTTTTAAAGTAAGAACGGTTCCACTTGATGGTACGAAATTTGAAGAAGTACTAGACCCAGATTTTGGGGAATCCGCTATAGGTCGTGTTGCACCGGTTGATTCTGGTAAAAGTTTAATCTTTTCCATACTTTAACTTGTTGATAATGTGTTGGTGTTATGGTTGTTGAAACTATTGTCGACATTATTGTAGGATTGTGGTGGATTATCTTATTGAGAGCATACAGCAAGATCACTGGTGATTTTGCAATGCAGGAAAGGGTAGATGTTCAAACAGGAATCAAATTGATTTTGAACTTGTGTTTGTCTGATGGGTTCGATATGTTTCCTTCTCTTTTAGTCACTGATGGTTCGTGTATGATTGATAGAAGAATGGGCATCCATGGCCACCCTTTAGAGATCCAAGTGAGTTCTTTTTTGACTAATCTTTTGATTTTCGACTTTTCAGTTCTGACTATATAATTTCCCCATTTGCAGTCGTTATTTTACTCAGCTCTAAGGTGTGCTCGCGAGATGCTTGCATTGGATGAAGGATCCAAAAATTTAGTAAGGACTGTCAACAATAGGCTAAGTGCGTTATCTTTTCATATCAGAGAGTATTATTGGTTAGATATGAAGAAAATTAATGAAATCTACCGGTATAAAACCGAAGAGTATTCTACAGAAGCAATAAACAAATTTAACATTTACCCTGAACAAATTCCCCATTGGTTAATGGATTGGATCCCGGAAGAGGGAGGTTATATGATCGGCAATCTACAGCCAGCACATATGGATTTCAGATTTTTTACACTTGGGAATATTTGGTCAATAGTTTCATCTTTAAGCACCCCGAAACAAAACAATTCGATATTGAATCTGGTAGAATCTAAGTGGGATGATCTTGTCGGCAGTATGCCTCTGAAGCTCATCTACCCGGCCTTGGAACATGAAGAGTGGCGCATTATCACTGGTAGTGATCCAAAGAACACGTGAGTTTCATTCTTTTTCTTTCTGTTTTTTAAACTATCATGGATATTTATGTGGACTGTGGAGGTAGCAAAACGTGGGGCGGATCTGATGGGATGAATAACGGGTCAAATGTGATTAGGAAACGGGTCATTTTTGTACGGGTCCTGTGAGTTGACATGAAAGACTTTTTGTCCATAATGTTACTAATATTTGTATAAATACGATTACAAGTAAAAAGAGTTTCATACTTATGAAATTCATTTGGAGCGCCTTTCAGTTTGTTGGGCTTTCTTTGACTCGTTTGTGTTAACACTTTTTTTGACCCGTTACATATAACTTCCAAATTGACCCATTTATTAGTTATATAAAACTATACCAAGCTCCTGACTATTTGCATTTGCAGACCATGGTCTTATCACAATGGCGGTTCTTGGCCGACTCTTCTATGGCAGGTAATTTTCATTGTTATCCATTTTTGCAAGTGTTTATTGAATAAATTTAATACTTTTTTCATTTCTTGTGTATTTTAGTTTACATTAGCTTGCATCAAGATGGGAAGGATAGAACTAGCAAGAAAGGCAGTTGGAATTGCTGAGAAGAAATTGTATGCTGATCACTGGCCGGAATATTATGACACCAGAAGCGGAAAGTTTATAGGAAAGCAATCACGACTTTACCAAACATGGACAATTGCTGGATTTTTGACGTCCAAAATGCTCTTGGCAAATCCCGAAAAAGCTAATCTTTTGTTTTGGGAGGAAGACTATGATCTACTTGAAATATGTGTTTGTGCTCTAAGTGGCAAAACCGGCCGGAAGATATGTTCTCGTGTGGCTGCAAAATCACAGATTCTTGTGTAACTCTAATACAAAGGTAGAAACCTTATGGTGTACAGCAATACCAGATTATAGGTAGCAGTATAAAACAGCCAAAATACTGCCGTTTTTCTTGTTTTTCCCTTTTTTTGGTGGGGAAACGGTCTGAGATCATTTATACACAATATAGTTTTGTTATTCGATTAATTAAGCTAGTTAATCCAACCATTCGCAAGTTACTAACTTGTTATTGGCATTCTGTAAGTTCTTGAGATTGTTATATATACAGGAATCTTGACATTGTTTTGTTAGTAGTTGACTTTGGTTTTATGTTTGACTTTTATCGCTGTTAGTATAATGTAGTGTCTNACACACTCCTTAGCGGATTTCGACTTCCATGACCACCGTCCTGCTGTCTTAATCGACCAACACCCTTTGTGGGTTCTAGGTTAGCGCGCAGTTTGGTACCGTAACCCGGCTTCCGGTTCATCCCGCATCGCCAGTTCTGCTTACCAAAAATGGCCCACTCGGAGCTAACATTGTTATATATACAGGAATCTTGACACCGGTTTGTTAGTAGTTGTTTTTGGTTTTATGTTTTATTTTGATCGCTGTTATAATGTAGTGTCTTAATTGTCATGATGAATCTGGTTTGTGATGGTTACGCCATCTGTGGTGTGTCGTGTATATTGCCCCTACTTCTAAAACATCAGCAGGTGAGTAGCTATGTTTCCACATGATTTCATATTACATGTGATCAGTTAGCAAAAAGAACAAAACTATTTATAAGAACAAACAGATATCACAGAAAACTGAGTACTTAAATAGATATGTACATGTCACTTTTAAGCAATGGAGAGGCTGCAAAGCAAAAAATTTTGTGCACAATCTTTAGTTTCCTGAATTAACTACTATTTCGATTTGTATCCAATAACAGGGTTACACAAAAAATTATAAGAATCCCACTTGTTCCTAACAGAAGTGCACTGAAAGTGCTACCAAAATCAACAATCAAAACATGCATAATTAAAATTAAAGCGAGTTTATAGGATCTGATCTGAGAGAGGCGGGAGTCGTCTGAAAAAGTTGAGGGGCAGTGATGGCATATCCCCACGGAACCGAGGGTGACGCATGTAAAAGAATCCCCAGCCAAGCAGAAAAGCCTTAAATGGAACAATGTAGAACACCAGTGAAGCCAACAAGCAAACAACCACGAAAATCCCAGTAGCTCTCGGGTCTCTCCAATTGCATAAAGCCTCTAACCTCTCTCCTTGAGCTGCCACATCACCAAGCAGCGTCTGAGCCCGCCCTGCTAGGGCTCGTAATCTGTCATACCTGATACGAATCTGGTCTGCTGATCTTAAACTTGGGAACCCGTCAAATTCTTCATCTAGCTCATCAGGTCCAACAGAATCAACTTGGGAGAGCCTTGGATCCATTGTGACGGGTGCTCGTGTTCTGTATCTGTATCTCAATGCAACAATCAAGAATGCATACAAACAAATAGTCGGAAGGATCAGATGTGGGCACAAGACAATAGCTAGAAGGAGCACATGAACCAGAACTGTTGTTGGTGGGTGAACCCAGGTGCGAATTGAGTCAAGCCACCTAGCCAAAGTAGCTGCTTTTGACAAACCATTAACTAATCGAAACCAATTAGACTTGCTTCTCCTCATACTCCAAGTGTGCGTATCCGAATCCAACATAAACTGAACCACTTCTTGACCCAAAGCTGGCTCAGACCGAGCCAATCTTGCAGTAACAATCTTCATAGCGTTATGCCTCAGCATATCTTGCTGCAAAGGACCCAACGGACGAACATAGTGCATCCGTGGAAGCATTGGGGTTGAGTAAGCCTGGAGTAAACTAATCCATGAAGAACACGAAAACCTCACTGCAATTTCAATCTCACCCATTTTCTTAGCACCATTAGGAAGCAACACAATCAAAGAATATGAGCCCATGTAAACACGGTTAGTGTCAAGTGTCGAGAGTCTCACCCGAAGCTTCCCAAGTCGCACATCCTTACTAGGCTTATCCTTATCCCCATCCCCTGCTTTGTACCTCCCATTATCAAACACACCAATTGTGAGCACGGTGCATGGATCATACACATCCCACGTATACTGCTCGTTCCACCTTGGATTAAACCGATCCAGAATCGTCCTGGTCCTAACCCATTTTGGCCCATACTTAGCAACCACATATGAATCAGTCGTGCCACGTGTACCATCCTTTGTTTTCACAGGAAGCAAGTTAGTAGCCCCACGAATCCCAACTTCAAGCAACCCAATCGGCGGTTTAGACAGCTGCTTGGCAGTAGGCCGAACATCACTAGTCACATGAGCAGCCTCGTCAAGCACGTGATACCCGCCTTCCAAACAAACCCCAACATGAATCCTACCAGCATAAGGTCTGCTCTCATCACCAACTAAGTTAAACCACCTTGACCCGACCATTGACCGATCATCTGTACGCTTGTCTATACTACCCACGTGCACCTTAGCATGTCCCACAGTCTGACCGTTAGATGCATCCTCAACAGTAATAATCAAATACGGCTCAAACGGCTCAGCTGCCACAAAAACCAAATCCTCATTCCAGGTAGGATTAGAAGAAGTACTAGACGAACCGACACTAGTCCTGTTCGTCTTAAACAACTGGGGCCCGAGTTGACCTTTCACAAACAGCTCCGGGTTCTTAACCTTAGGCTCGGCCCCCGAACCTAACTGTAAATCTTGCGTTTGGATAACAGTAAGCCTCAAATACCACAGCTTCGGAGACAAATAAACTTTGGCTCGGGTCTCAGGTATCAACCCTCCCGAATCCGACTGCCACGCCTCCTGAAAGGCCTCATCCGCCTGCGTACCCAACCAAACCGAAAGCATCACATCAGTAGCAGGCGCGTTATCTGGCGCGCCTTCAAGCGTGTACCATTGTGGGGCTAATGGACTATCTGGTGGCACTCTTTTGGGCACTTCTGGTAGATCAAACGACACCGTTCCTAAACAGCTTTCTATTACTTCTTCTTTCGCTTCTTTCGGATCTTTCCCTTCTTCAGTCACTTTTACTGTTTTTCGATCAAAAACCGACACTTCTAATGAAGTTGAGTTTAGACCTTCTTTATCAAACGCGAAAACTTGATCCCAATCCTTGCTAGTACTTTGTGCTTTCGTTGTAATACCATGTGTTCCTATAGACAGTTTCACATAATAAACGGTCGAATCATTTGAATCCTTTTCAGATCTTTTCGCTTTCACAACCTTCACATAGAGAAACGGCATTCGATCCACAAGATCAAACGCCGTAGTTCTACGATGATGGTTAGAAAGCGAAACCACATCAGGATCAAGCTCAGACGCCTTCCTAATCATCTGCATATTATTCTCTTCACTCACCTTCGGCCTTGGAGACTGCGCTATGGCAGTAGTCTCCACCGGTGGCGGAGCTGGCTTCGCCACCGGTGTAGCCGGGGCAGCAGCAGCCTCCGGAGGAGGAGGAGGAGTGTCTTCTGCTTTTTTCTCCTCCGGGGGCTTTTCCTTTTCTTCAACCGGAGGATCAGGCTTCTTCTCGTCCTCCGGTTTCTTCTCCTCCTCCGGCGGCTTCTCAGAAGCCGCCGGGGGAGTTTCAGCCACTTCCGGCTTCTGCTCTTCAGGAGCAGGAGCCGGGGGTGGCTCCTCATCAACATAACACACCTTAAGCCCGATTTCGCCTTTTATCTGCGAAAAAACACTCCGTTTCTCCAACGGATAATAAACCAAACCCTCCGAACCACTCGCAGGAAAACTAGTCCCAGCAATCTTAACCTTGCCTAAAAAAGTACTCCTTTTGCCAGTTTTCTTATTATCATTATAAACATTAAGCTCAAGTATCTCAGCCCCCATAGATGCAGCATCATGTACCAAAAACTCGATTTTTTCGTCCCACTGAGGGTTCAAATCCCTCGAAATCGTCTTCGTTCGCCTCCGCTGCCCGTCGAAATCCACGATCACATACGCGCTAGCCGTCCCTTGACCATCTTTCGGCATTAAGTTTTTCGCATTACAAACCTCCACCATCAGCTTTCTAGTAGCCATCGAAACGATTCGATATACGAATAAATGAATAAATGAATGAATAATGAACAGGGGAAAGGTATGAGTGTGTGAAAAGGTGTAAATGTGTGAGGGTTTAAGAAGGGGGGAAGAGAATAAAATGACAAAGAAATGAAGTACAAGGAGGTCATGTGGAAATGACTGGAAATGTGACCGTTGTGATTTCGGTTTTTTGTATTTATTTATTATTCGAAAAATAATATTGATTTTTTTCAGGTGGGTTGGATTTTTTGTATTTTAGCCTCACATGTTTTCTTTATTTTCGGCTTTTCGTACATTACTTTTTACTTGTATATTTGATAGTGGATTTGTTACCTCTTTTAACCGACAGTAATATAAATTAAAAAATTTGAGGTGATGTGTTTTATTTTGGGAAAATCCCATAAACACCCCATCCGTACAATCTCTCC
Source organism: Artemisia annua (assembly GCA_014162995.1). Lineage (NCBI taxonomy): Eukaryota > Viridiplantae > Streptophyta > Magnoliopsida > Asterales > Asteraceae > Artemisia > Artemisia annua. Next base: position 53,377 of record LBNU01007235.1, read on the forward strand.
ACCCCAAATGCCCCATTTTTTTTATTTTTCTCCAAATACCCCAAGGGGAGACGGTCGCCCCTAAAACTTGGGCGGATGCTATAATCTTGTGACATGTGTCCCTATACATGGACACACCATGTACTTTTCTGGTACAGCTCTATTTTTGTACTTTTTGGGCGACTAGGACCCACATTTCTTGGGCGACTTCTNTTAGAAAGCGAAACCACATCAGGGTCAAGCTCAGACGCCTTCCTAACCATCTGCATATTATTCTCTTCACTCACCTTCGGCCTCGGAGACTGCGCTATAGCAGTAGTCTCCACCGGTGGCGGAGCTGGCTTCGCCACCGGTGTAGCCGGGGCAGCAGCAGCCTCCGGAGGAGGAGGAGGAGCGTCTTCTGCTTTTTTCTCCTCCGGGGGCTTTTCCTTTTCTTCAACCGGAGGATCAGGCTTCTTCTCGTCCTCCGGTTTCTTCTCCTCCTCTGGCGGCTTCTCAGAAGCCGCCGGGGGAGTTTCAGCCACCTCCGGCTTCTGCTCTTCGGGAGCAGGAGCCGGAGGTGGCTCCTCATCAACATAACAAACCTTAAGCCCGATTTCGCCTTTTATCTGCGAAAAAACACTCCGTTTCTCCAACGGATAATAAACCAAACCCTCCGAACCACTCGCAGGAAAACTACTCCCAGCAATCTTAACCTTGCCTAAAAAAGTACTCCTTTTACCAGTCTTCTTATTATCATTATAAACATTAAGCTCAAGTATCTCAGCCCCCATAGATGCAGCATCATGTACCAAAAACTCGATTTTTTCGTCCCACTGAGGGTTCAAATCCCTCGAAATCGTCTTCGTTCGCCTCCGCTGCCCGTCGAAATCCACGATCACATACGCGCTAGCCGTCCCTTGACCATCTTTTGGCATCAAGTTTTTCGCATTACAAACCTCCACCATCAGCTTTCTAGTAGCCATCGAAACGATTCGATATACGAATAAATGAATAAATGAATGAATAATGAACAGGGGAAAGGTGTGAGTGTGTGAAAAGGTGTAAATGTGTGAGGGTTTAAGAAGGGGGGAAGAGAATAAAATGACAAAGAAATGAAGTACAAGGAGGTCATGTGGAAATGACTGGAAATGTGACCGTTGTGATTTCGATTTTTTGTATTTATTTATTATTCGAAAAATAATATTGATTTTTTTCAGGTGGGTTGGATTTTTTGTATTTTAGCCTCACATGTTTTCTTTATTTTCGGCTTTTCGTACATTACTTTTTACTTGTATATTTGATAGTGGATTTGTTACCTCTTTTAATTTAACCGACAGTAATATAAATTAAAAAATTTGAGGTGATGTGTTTTATTTTAGTCTCAAATGTAGACAACAAACATTCATTGTTTCAAGATTGCATTGTTCATATGCCAATCAAATTGACAATTGATGTTAATTTTTCATTCTTTTGTCCCAACTGGCCATCTATATTTCTTATATTATTTAATATACTTTTAGAAAATTGATATAATGATAGTATTATGAAAGATATGAATTATGTGACTTATGACTTTCGTGTAGCCGAAGAACTAAGAGAAAATGCATCTCTATTGTATTCGTCCAATCAATACCCAAACATAAGTTTTCAACATGAAACAATTGAGATTGCCTACTACTCTTCTCGTCCCAGTATTATTTTGTTCACCTTTCCTTTTTCAGATGATCTAAAATAAATAGCGTATTGTTTGATTTTACCATATTACTTTTAATAAAATTTGATATTTACAAAACTAAAGAAGGCATCAATTAATTGTAAAAAGGTAAAAATATTCTTTTTTTACTTTTGCAAAATTCAAAACAATTTTAAAAAATTATGTTTCGTGGACAATAATTTCGAGACGAATAGAGTATTATATAGCAAAATATAATATTTTATAACTACGACACTTTTTTTGGTTAGACGTCTTTAAATAGGTTGACACATTTAAGTCACAAATTAGTATATCAAAATTCATTTACAGCATTCCCATTATAATATCAATTTGGTAAAACCAAAAAAGGATATATTGTTTCAAGGAAGAACATTTGATAGAACTATGCCATGATTTAAATTCCTCATTGAATTAAAATGTTAATCAAAGGATATCATAAAGTTTCTTATAAACAAAGAAGAGTCTAAAGTATTTTATTTCTACGTGAAAAGAAAAGTATAGATAATTCTTTTTGTGGTGGGGAGCAGTTGCAGTTATCACTTATCAATAGTTAAAAAATGCCACGGTGGAAACACGTGAGACGCAGCGAGCATAACGCCTGCAACTGCAAGAAGATCCGTTATGCTTTGTTATTGGGAGTAGGGGTCTGATATCACCACGAATGGTTGTCCTACATTGTTTAAACTTTAATGACGCATAACTAACTCATAAATTGGAACTGATTTGTATGCAAACCAAAATTAGTTGGCATAACGGATATGTTCTAACTTTTATGGTTTTGCCTTCACAAGAAAAGGAGGAAAAAACTAAAACTAAAAAAGATTATAGATTAGTTAACCACATTAAACTTTGGTGCACGTACCTATGGATGTGAATAGGAACTTTCTTTTCTATAATACTATCTTCGTCTCGAATTAGTTGTTCATGTTTTTTATCGTATTGTTTTAAATTAACTGTACAATATTAATAATAGATAGGAAAATTTGATCGAGATTATTATCATATTATAGTTACTTTAAATTGTTATTACAAACTTTTAACAAATAAGCCCACATAACCTCTCGAGAAATAAAAGTTTCGTTTAGTATACTAAGCGATATAAGATTTCGGTTGTACACGTTAAATAAGGCCTCCCATACCCACAGTCAAGTCATGAAGTGAAAATATACAATGTGATAGGAAGCCATCCCAGACCAAGAAGGTGGCAGCGACAAATCGACAAACGTACATATAACATGGACAACATGTTGGGGATCTATGTGAAGGAAGCCCCGTTGAGGATGGTTTTTGCGAGGCATACAAGGGGTGGAGTAATGTTCCTATATGTGGAGGGTGTAAGGGGCGGAACTATTCATTGGTCAGGGGTAGCGGTCGCTACCCCTGAACTTTTACCCGGCAGTGGAATTTTCTTTTTAGTTTTATGTTTTTCGTACTATCTTTCGTACTTCGCGACCCCTGAAACAAATTTTCGCTACCCCTAAACAAATTTTCGTACTATCTTTCGTATTTCGCTAGCCCACTAAATGTTTAAAAAATAATAATAGATAAAATAAAATAAAAAACTTAAAAAAAAAACCATACAAAAACATACATAAAAAAAACATACAAATGAAAAAATGGTTACAGAAAAATTAAGACTCAAATTGATAGTAGGCTACTAGCTTGAGCCTTATTATTAAAACTCATGTAGTGGACTAGTGGGCTTGGACCAACTAAGAATAAATAAATAAATAAAAATTGACTAATTGTTATCTATTGAAAACGTCAAGTTAAAGACTAGAAGAAGAGAAAAAAAAAACTGCGCCCCTTTTGCCTTAAAAAAACATAGTAATTGACTAATTGTTAATTTGTTATATGCTTGACTGCTTCTGCCATTCGATTATTCCCCTTCCTGGCTTCTTGCTCTTGCCTTAGGTAATTTCATTTTTCAAGTTTATTTCAATAACTTCAATAATTTATGAATAATTGAATACTGTATTAGGGTTTTGCCATTTTGGTTCAATTTTATATGTTATTGTGAATTTGTGATTTATGATTAGATTGAAAAGATTGAGTTTCGAGATAGTTAGGTTCAGATTGTTACTTTGTTAGACTGCTTAGGTAGTTAGGTTTATTATACCCTTGAAAAAATAGTCGATCTTTTACTAGTTTTTTATCATATGTTTTTGTTCAATTTCATATGTTAATTCTAAGTGCAATTTGTAATCTTTTTGTATTAGGGACTTCAGACTTGATTTTTGATAGCTGAAACATGAAAAAACAAGTGCATATTGGCAATTTTTTTAAAAGAAAATTTCAAGAGGACGATGTTGGTTCTAATAATGTTGATGATAATATTGATATTGGTTCAACTCCTTCGGGTTCAATTCCTTCGGTTTCAACTCCTTCGGGTTCCATTCCTTCGGGTTCCATTCCAAATGGATTTGATTTGAATGATCTACCTTCGGACCCTTTTTGATAGACCACCAATTGCTAGTTATCATCCTAATCAAGTGGATGATATAAGAAGACACTATCTTGTTAAAAAAGCTTTTCAACCACGAAATCATAAATTTTCAACCAAAATGTATGGTAAAGATAAGAGACGTTTTGTTGAACAATGGTTTGATACACACCCGTGGTTAGAGTACAGTGTTAAAACAGACAAAGCCTATTGCTTATATTGTTATTTATTTAAAGAAAAAGTTGGCAATCAAGGTGGAAGAGATGTTTTTTCAAGTGAAGGCTTTTGTAATTGGAGTAAATCAAATGCCTTAAAAGATCATGTTGGGTCAGTTAATAGTCATCATAATAAGGCGATGAAAAAATGTGAGGATCTCTTGAAACAAAAGCAAGCCATTAGTGTGAAGCTAAAGTTGATAAGTGAACAAGAAAAGGTTGCAAATCGGTACAGATTATTAGGATCTGTTATTAGTGCTAGACACTGCCTAGAGAATAGATTACCATTTAGAGGTCATGATGAATCGGAGAGTTCTCGTTCTAAGGGGTGTTTTCTTTCAAATTTAAAGTTGGTTCTGAGATCTATTAGGTATTTGTTTAACTTATTCTATTATTGCGTTTTTTTAATTATTTAAATGTACGGTTAAAAAAATTATGGTTAACTTTTTTTTTTTCGCTGCCCCTGAAATTAGTTCCTGGTTCCGCCGCTGGAGGGTGTCATATCATATCCACGTCGGCTCTTTACTCATTACTTTCTACCCAAATGCATACAATGCATTTTGCGAAGGGATAACGTGTGAGCCATGTACTCATTACTTAAAGTACTGTAGGTGTGGTGGCATGCTTAATCGGGGCCCAGATCGAACCGCTGACATTGGGATAACCAATTGCGGAGCCAGGAGGGGGGCTGGCGGGTGCCACGCCTCCCCCGACGATGTAGAATACTTTGCTAGTAAAATTGAAAAATCTGGCTATGATAAGACCTTGACCGAATACAGCTGAGAAGAATTGCAAGAAGAAGAACAAAAGATAAACAAGACATTGGAAAAATATGCATGCCATAAAATAACGTCCTTAATCCGGCCCTTTAAATAATGACTGATCCTAATAAAACAATAAGACTTTCAAAATTAGTACATTGCTATAGTGAGTAAACTAATTGAATTACTAAGGACTCTTTCAATCAATTCAACCCATGTACTTGTTTTTGGGTTCTCTATCATACACACTTCTTTACGGGGTCTTACTAATACCACCCATCCAAACAGCCAACTTGTCCTCAAGGTGGAACTCAGGAAATTGCTTCCGAATACTAGAAAATGGCTCCCATGTAGCTTCGTAGTTCTTCCACTTAATTAATACCTCACATGTTGCTGGATTTTGCAAATCTCCCGATCTCACCCCTTTGAGTCGCTCCGGTGTCAACATTACAGCCATATCTTCGGTTAGAACTAAAGGTATGCTTGGATATGTTGTGTCAGCGGTTTCCGCCCTTTTTAATTGCGATACATGAAACAGGGCACGTATGTTTGGTGCATTGGGTACTTTCAACTCATATCCCAGCTTACCAATCCGATTGATTATCCGATAAGGTCCATAAAAATTTGGAGCCAACTTTTTATTCGGCCTTCGAGCCACTGTTTGTTGCCTGTAATGGTAGAGTTTAAGGAACACCAAATCTCCTACCTTAAAGTCAATATCGGATCGATGTTTATCTGCCATGGATTTAGCTAGCACTCTGGAGGAGGGACATAACTCTGGATCCCCTTTCAATGTTATTTTACCAGTTTCACTACCAAACGTCATTGTAAAAAGCTGCCAGTTCACCATAACGTCACCTAATGTTTTCAACCATTTAATTCCCAGAATCACATCTTTATTAGATTTACTACCCATATTAAATGACAATAAATCTTCCACCACCTGCAACTCTGGAAACGTAATTATAACCCCTTGCAAATGCCTTGATTGAGGACAATTTGTCCATTCGCTAAAATCGAACAAAAAGGAACAGTGTCCGTAACCTTAATTCCCAACCTTTCAACTAAATGATCTGAGATTGAATTATTTGATGCCCCACAATCTATAAGCACCACGATCTCCTCCCCGCCAAGTATTCCCCTCAATTTCATTGTATGGTTATTAGTAAAATCTGCCAGTGAGTTAAGAGACACCTTGGCCATGTCAGCGACGAAATCATCCTTATTATCTTTGCCTACCAGTAGAACTTGCAAAGTATGGCTCGCACACCTATGCCCAGGTGTAAACTTTTGGTCACATTGAAACACAGACCCTTGGACCTTTTGTCTACTAATTCTGCTTTTGTTAACCGTTTAAACTGATTTTCTTTTTCTGATCTTGCCACACTTTTACTTTCTGTGGATGCTGTAGATACCAAGGTACTGGTGGCACCCGAACCACTACCTTGGGTAACTGTTGAGCCCATTAGTGTACCCGTTGAGTGATAGGGCCGCCTCCCACGAGTAATACTATCATAGTTCCTATTGTCTTCAATCTGTACTGCAAGTTTAAGAGCTCGGTCTAGTTCTTCAATCTCTGTCATTGTCGATTTGTTTTCCAATCGTTTCAGTAAATCTAATAATAAAGCATGCCATAAAAAAGCGGTCCTAATCCCCTATAAATAGTGTCTGATCTTAATAAAACTTGGAAACTTGCAAAATAGTAGTAAATTACTAGAATAAGGAAACGATCTAAGATCGGTTCCTGCTACTTTTTTCAATTATCAATTCCACCCCCTGTACTTGTTTTTTAGTACACACTTCAACTGGCGATTTCCGACAAGTCTTTCCTAATTTTTAGAGCAAGAAGCGGAACTGTTAAATGCAAAATTTAGTACCATGATAAAATGATAAATTGTTGTTAGGTACAATTGTTAACAAACATTGGATTGAAAATAAAAATAATATATTTATGGTTCTGTTATGAATAATTATTAGTGGATGTCCAAATAGCCAGAGGCCATGGCCCAGTTAGATATTAGGGTTTTTACCTACTGTTTATCTTATATATACCCCATGTATCTCAGACATTATAGATCAATAGAAGAATACTTTTATTCCCTCAATTCTTGTTCACAACTCGTTATTAGTACTGTTGATGCATAATCTGGCGCGGGCTGATTCAACGACTCTCCTTGGGCCGTTAGTCGTCTTCTCGAGCCCTAAGTAGACCTGTCAACAAAGAGAACCCGTTAGGAGTGGACCCGAGGCCGTAGCCCCGGGATCCACCTCCGACGGTCAAGTTAGTATCGATGCGTTATAGCATATGAGAGCTAAGTTTAGGGTAACCTGTTTGGTCGTCGTCAATAAGGAGATTCCAGCCATGTATTTATAAGGCATGGATTAGGGTTAGGCGTAGAGTGGGACGATGTCTGCCGGGCCTGGCCCATGTAGGGTCCAGTCCGGACCATACGTCCACAAGCCCCCCAAGTCTAGTGTGACATAGTGTGTGGCTATGTTATGTTAGACTTAAGTTCTGTTCATGGCCGCGCAGGCCCAATCAACCATGACGGCATGACCCATGTGTGCGCAACTCAGGTGTGCGCATAGGACGGACCATACTGCGCAGCCCAAATGCGACAGTTCGCACTGGGATTGCGATTGTGATTGCTATTGTCTCACAATGGTGAAGGTGGATTCCGCATGCTGCATCCTGGGGCAGGGCGTATGATGAGTGTGCAAATACTCATCATTTTTATCACATTTAGACTGCCAAAACATCTGAAAACACACAGAAATACCCTAAAATATATAAAATATCACAAAACATGTTTTTATGTGTTTCAGATACAAAAGGATTGAAAACTGATGAAAAACAGTCAAGTTTGCACAATTGACAGTTTCAGTCCCTTAACTTTCACAAAATGACAAAACAGGCCCTTGAAGTTTCACACTTTGGCAAAATTAGTCCTTGAGGGTTTTAAATGAATGAAAAGTCAATATTAGTCCATGGGAAGTCAAAATTATTCATTTCTAGTCCCTGGATAAAAGTTTTCATCAATTGGCAGAAAAGGTCCCTCAAGTTTCAAAAATGGCAAAAATAGTCCCTGGGTATTCAAAACTTGGATTTTATCACAAAATACCCTTATACTATTCATAAAATACAAATTGGAACATTTTTTATAACTTTCAGATATTTACATGTTTAGTCCCTCAAAAATCCAAATATTACATAAATGGTCCCTAAAGGTTTAAATAATGGAATTTTACAACTTTGGTCCTTGTACTATTCACATATGGCAATTATGGTCCTTGTGATAATTTTGGAAACATGCCACAACAGGTCCCTCAAGTTTGCAGATTTTACAATTTTGGTCCTTGTTAATTTCATAAACCAAACGGATCCTTTATGCTTATAAAACCCAAATCCAAATAATAAACCCAACAACCCTTTAGCCCTTTTATCTTTTTCTTTTTTCTCTGGCCCAAAACACCCAGCCCAAATCCAATCCAAAATTTAAAACCACCCCTCCCTTTCCCTTTCCCCCGTTCACACTGTAACACCACCTCCATCTTCCACCTCCTGCTTCCATGCAACCACCCCACTTGCCCATCACCTCAGCCACCCAAAACCATCATAACCCTTCAGAAACAAGCCACAATTAATGCTAGCTTGCAATTGTTGACCAAAAGTCAACAAACAGATTTTCCCGCCAAAATTGAATTAAGGGCTAGGATGAAATTGAAGCAATCCAAGGGCTGAGATTGAAGTGGGAAGTGATCAGAGATGTCCACAAACCCTAATTTGAAGCCTATATAAAGAGAAGAAAGAGAAGAGAAGAGCTAGTTCACAATTTAGCTTAAATTTATGTCGTTTTTATGTTAATGTACTAAATTCTCTGTAATTTTCATTTCATAGCACTTTGTTAACCTTATTTACTGTATTTCAATATAATTCAGTCTTTAATTTCAATATCTCTTTTAATTTCAGTATTTAATTTTCATATTGTCCCTTTCAAGTGTGAAAACCTTGAATTGTGGTTGTTATTGTGTTCTATGGACTGAATAAGCTCATATAAGCTCCTAGAAAGCTTCTAAAAGCTTTTAGAAACCATAAAACTCAGTTTAGGATCAAAAAGCAAAAATACCAAAAAAATACAAAAAATTCAGTGAAAAATAAAATTTGTGGGTTCATGATGATTCAAGCTTGGAGCAGGGTGTATTATGGATTGCCCTTGGTTTAGTAGCCTTGTGGAAGGTGTATAAGTGGTTCTTGGTCCATGGTTCTTTGTTTCTCAGTGAATTCCAAATTGTAAGCCATTTTCTCAATTTTGGCAATTTCATGTTCTTGTTCTTTAATCTGTGTTTTTATGCTTGATTTATGTTTCTTAGATGTTGTTATGTTAGATTAATGCTTAATATAGTGGTCTTGTTTGATTAGATTCATAGTTGCTAAATTTTCCATTTTCACTGTGAAAATAGTGAATCTTGGATTTTGGTGTTCTTGTTGTTCTTATTGTTGTTTATGTGTTTGAATCTGCTTAATATAAGTTGTTATGATGTTTAGAATCAATCTTATGGTTTAAATCTTTGATTTGCTTTGAAAATCTCATTTTCATAAATCTGTGAAGAATGTTTGGATTTGCTGTCAATTTGGTTTTCCAGTGTTTATGTGTTGTTGTTCTTTGTTATTTCATGCTCACTTAGGTTACATTAGTTCATATAAACCATAAAATCCAGTACTCATTTGAATAAAAGTCAAAATCACCTTCAATTCCATTTTGGTGAATCTGTGTTGATTGTTTATGTGTCTAAATCATGTTTATGTGTTACCAAGTTGTTAGGATTGCTTAATCTAGTTTCCTTATAGTCTAAAACATCACATTCAGTAAGTAGATCAAGATCAAAACTCATATAAGTCAACTTAGGTTCATAATCTAAAAGTCAAAATTTCATGCCTGCAGTTTTTGAATAAAAAGTAGAATTTTGTCTAGGCTTTGTTATTCAAGTTCTTGATTAGTGCTTTTGGATTTTTAATCTTTGGTTGCTTATCTTTCTGTGTGATTTTTGTTAATTTTTTATTTGCTAGTTTAACTGCTTATTCAGTGCTTTCTTTTAAGCACTTTTTCAAAAATATGCCCTGTGCACAGTTGTGATACCTAGTTTCATAAGCTTGCACAAGCTTCATTAAAGCTTGTTTGATTGTGCAATTTGTTGATTTGGGAAGCCCTTGTGGCTGTTTACATGTTCTAAGTGCTTATTTGCCATTCCAGCTTATTTGTATTGCTTAAATTTGCTTATCTTGTTTGCAAAAACTCAAACCAATACACTGAGTGTTCAGTGTTATTGGCAAAGTTCATAAGCTCATCACAAGCTCATTTCTTGAGCTTAGCTTGTGATTTTTGGTTCTTTGAGAAGCCAAGCAACCCAACTTCTTATCTCAGTGCTTATTTTCCCATTTCTAGCTTATTTGGTAGGGCTGCATAAGCCATCTTTGTTTGTCTTTTCTGTGTATTGATTTCCATTACTCAGACAATCACCAATTTTCATAAGCTTGTCATAAGCTCATTAGTGGACCTTAGGGTTTGCTTATTGGCTTATTTTGAAGCTTGCCAGGTGAACTTGAAGTCTCAAGTTTCATTTTGGATCATAGAGCTTATTTGTGGGCCCCATAAGGCCTGCAGAGTGCCTCTTTGGACTGTGTAGTACACAGTTAAGCTCATATAGCTTATTTGTGCTTATTGGCTTATCCAGTGTGCTTTTCTTGTCTCTTTGGTTCATTTCATGTTTATATAAGTTGTTTATAGCTGTTTCATGCATTTGTGATCACTGTGTAGCTTATTCCTAGCTTTTGCACCTCTAGTTTGACCAAAGTCAAACTGTGTTGAGCTTAAGCTTGCACACAGCTTATTTTTAAGCTTTATAAAAAGTGTTTTCACAAAAAGTGTCCATTTTCAGTGTATAAACAAGTTCCAAAAAGAAAATTCCAAAAATAATCACTTTTTAATAAAAGTGATAGTTTCTATTTAATATTTTTAATTTTTCTTAATTTTCATTTTCTCTTTTTAAATTTAGCTTAATAATAACCTGTTTTTATAATTTTTAAAATTAGTTTGTCACCTTAGGTATTTTTAGTAATTTTCTCAGAATTTTATTTTTCTTTTTAATATTTATTAGATTTAATATTAGTTAAATTAGTAATTAAGTAAAACTGTTTAGGTAATTAATTCTGTAATAATTTGTTAAACAGTAGGTAGTTTTTATATTTTTTCTAGGTTCTAAATAATATTTAGTATTTTAAGTAATTTTCTTATAATTTTTACTGTTCATATAGTATTTATTATAATTAAAACAGTTTAATTAATAATTAGTTAATATTAATAGATTAAATAGTTTTTATATTAAATAATTAACTAGGATAAGTTTTTATAATTTTTATAAGTTTAATAAGTTTATTAGATTCTGTAAAAATTAATTTTGTAATTTCTACTGTTCACTTTGTATTTCTTTTAATTAATATAGTTTAAATTAGTTATAATTAATAAATAAGTAAATAATTAGTAAAATAGTTAAATAATAATTTTTATAAACTTTTTATAATTTTTTAGGATTCCTGTGATGGTTAATTAGTTTTATAAAAGTTTTCTTAATTATATAAGTCATTTTGCTATATTTAGTAATTTTAATTAGTTAAATAGTTAATTAATACATAAGTAGTTATTAATTAAAATTAAATCCACAAAAAGACAAAAAGATGTATTTTTAGTTTTTATATTTATTTCTAAGTTATTTTTAGTATTTTAAAAATACATTTTCATTTTCTTAGTTTTAATTTAATATTACATTATTAGAGTTAATTTAAGTTACATAATAATTATTATAAATAGATAATAAGTAGTAATTAATTAATAATAATTATATAAATAGTATAATAATTATATTTTAAGTTCTAAAATAAGTTTTACACATTTTTAGATTTTTCTAAGTTCTTAGTTTATTTTCTAAATAAATTTTCCTTTTTAGTTTAATATATTAATAATAAGTAATAAATAATTAATAATTAATAAGTAGTAATTAAATAGTAATATAAATAGTTTTTATTTTCCAAATTTTATTTTAAGTTATTGTAGACTTTTAGAAATTAAATTTGCAAGTTTTTAGGATAATTTCTTATTATTTGTAATTTTAATTTGTTTTAGTAATTATAAATAGTTTTTAAGTAATAATAATTATATAAATAATTAGATAAATAAGTTTTTAAGTTTTTAATCACTTTTTAAGTTATTTTACATTTTTAGAATTTCACCTTTATTTTCTAAATTATTTTCTAACTTTTTAGATAATTTGTATTTGTTTTTAATTTCTATACTTAGTATTTCATTTTCCTTTTATCTTTCAATCATCATTTTTAATCTTAGTTTTCTCTTTTTATATTTTTTTAATTTGCATTTAAGTCGCCTTAAATCACTAGATTTTCACCATAGTTATAGTGATTGACTTTTGTTCACACACACCCTTTTTCATTCAACAATTTTTGATCAAGAAATCTTTTTATTCACAGGATATCACACTCCAGGGAACATAACGAACCCGGGGAATCATTGTATTCTCCAGGATACATTTGCATTGCGTCTCTGAGCTGTTTTGACTTTCTGTTGACCAAATCCTTGGTTGACGGATAAGCTGACCGTTTGGGGACCGATCAGCGTACCTCTTGTACCAGTAGCGATGTAGCATGGTACGACAGAAGACGTGCTTCTGTGGCAGAAGTGCGCGTTATCCGCGACAAAAGTGCGCGCGGTGCGCGACAAAAGTGCGCGTTGTCCGCGACAAAAATGCGCGCGGTGCGCGACAAAAATGCGTGTTGTCCGCGACAAAAATGCGCGCGGTGCGCGACAAAAATGCGCGCGGTGCGCGACAAAAATGCGCGCTGTGCGCGAACATTACATCCACCTTTACAAGCGACAGAGGACGTCTCCCCTGCGGTAAGGTGGTACGAATATTTAAATTCGTCTTTGTACCGGGCTTGCAATACCTCTTACGTACGATCTGCTTCCAAATATTCCCGCGTGACGCGTACGGAAACAGTAGTAGGATATACCCTGGTAGCCCCCCAAGTTTGATGGTGCTACTCGTGTAGGAGCATTAAACTTAGTTATTCAAATCCTGAAAAACACTTAATGCAAACATTAAAAGTATATGCCGCGAATCGCAACATATAAAACTTAATGAAGTAAAAGATAAATAGTGGGTGAAGCATAGTATAGCACATAGCATATAAGAGAAACTTTCGCTGTGCGAATTACACCTATCGTGAGGTTTTACAAACTACATAAAAAAATAGCGCGTAGCTTAATCTGTGAACTCAGTGCGCTCATGGCGATTGATTGTTCTTTTTCTTTTTTATAATAAAAACAATGGCGCGGATGGATGTACCGCGACTAATAGTTTTTTTTCCGCACACACAGACGCAGATAGATGTATCGTGACCGCATAGACTCTAACGTTTGAGGATGATCGCAGTTGACCACGGCTTTTGTCTGCGTGCGCTCATGGCGATTGACTAGCATCGTGGTGCCTGTATGTAAATGTGCGCTCATGGCGCCAATCTGCGAAGATGTCTGAACGCATGGCCTAACGCGGGTAGATTTATCGTGACTGCGTTGTTCGCGGCTAAAAGATAAAGTAGGTCCGATCGTGCGGACTTAGTGCGGCTATAGGTAAAATCGTGTTTACCAAATTTAAAAGATTTACATAAAATCTTCTTAATAATTAAAAGATACCAAATCTTATCGATTTAAAAGATATGCACAAAATATTGGGATATCTTTTTAGTTTTATAAAAATATTGCATCTGATTACGCAACTTGTTACTCGATTACAAACAACTTGTGTTCTTGTCGATTATTAATTATTATATAAGCTTGATATGTTTGACTAAAAGTCAACCCAATCAAAATATTCGTAGCTGCTGATTATTAATTTTGTACGTAAAGAGTAATAGGACAAAAGTAATAGGAGAAACAATTCGCTTGTCGCTACGATTGTTTCTTTCGTTTTGTTTCTTTCTTTTTTTCTGTGTATATCGTATACTAGCAGGTACACGATAAAAAATATATTGGTAAAGAGGTACCAGCTTTTGAACTCAATGGTTGCTTTCCGGTGATGTGAGAGCACAAAACTTGTCGTAGTGTGTCCCACGGATGGCGCCACTTGTTGATGCATAATCTGGCGCGGGCTGATTCAACGACTCTCCTTGGGCCGTTAGTCGTCTTCTCGAGCCCTAAGTAGACCTGTCAACAAAGAGAACCCGTTAGGAGTGGACCCGAGGCCGTAGCCCCGGGATCCACCTCCGACGGTCAAGTTAGTATCGATGCGTTATAGCATATGAGAGCTAAGTTTAGGGTAACCTGTTTGGTCGTCGTCAATAAGGAGATTCCAGCCATGTATTTATAAGGCATGGATTAGGGTTAGGCGTAGAGTGAGCCGCTGTCTGCCGGGCCTGGCCCATGTAGGGTCCAGTCCGGACCATACGTCCACAAGTAGGCTCTAAAAAACGTTTTACTTTTGATTCATACGGGTACGTCAACCATATCTGTATACCTACTGAATATTTATTTTACTCTCGTATTCCATGGTATGTCTCCGACCCTCTTTACATACACTCACTTAATTCTTTAATATGATATTCTTATGATCTTTTTATGTGTCATTATATACTCTTGACTTATCATTATATACGAATCGACAAACATTATCTCCTAGTAGATAATATTTAATTCGATAAAACCTTACTAGATGGAGTATTTAACTATGAAAATTAATGTGCCATTATATACGGCATGCTGTTCTAACTTAGAATTTTGTTCACTTAATTATTTAATTCAATTAGATGTTCTGACTGTGAAAAACCGAACTCGATTAGCATCATTCTGTTCTAACTTAGAATTTTGTTCACTTAATCGATTAGATGTTCTGACTGTGGAAAACCAAACTCGATTAGCATCATTATTACTGTATATGTTTGTATACATTAAACTATTAAAGCACTTGATTAATATTGTTTGTCTAATAAGTATGATTAGTATTGTTTGATGTGTGACTTCAACGTACTATTAATATTGATATGTTTATCTATACGGATTTAATCATATGTTTTTATCGTATGTTTTTTTTTTGCTTAGGTCATCATATATTTGTTAATATGTTTTTGCCATTGCACTTTACTGCTTTGTTTTATGAGATGATTTGTTATCCGTACCTACTAAATCAATATAATATAACAGTTTTATTGTATGTTATCAGTTGTTTATTGCCTTGATCTGTTTTCATGTATTATATCATTATTTTTATAAATATATGCATGCTTTAATCTGTTTTAGTTAATATGTTTTTGCCAGTGCACTTTACTGCTTTGTTTTATGAGATGATTTGTTATCCGTACCTACTAAATCAATATAATATAACAGTTTTATTGTATGTTATCAGTTGTTTATTGCCTTGATCTGTTTTCATGTATTATATCATTATTTTTATAAATATATGCATGCTTTAATCTGTTTTAGTTTTACTTTTATTGAATGGAAAATAGAGCAATTAATAATTAAAAAGCATATTTTGTAATCATCTTTATGGTTTTGACTTATTTTGTTTGATGTTATAGATTTGTTTTGTTTGTTATTTAGTCATTATATAATTAGTCGAACAATTGACGTTGAAAAGAAGTAAACAAAGTGTACAGAAGCAAATTATATTCCAAGAAACTTTGTAATTATAAAATAAGATATTTACTTAACAATTTAACATAACACCATAACACATAATTCACTGTATCATCTCTTTTAAGTGATTTTGAAGAGAAACATTGAAGTGAAATTTATATTAAAAAATTGACAAAGTTCCTAATTGACGTTCAGCCAACTCGCAAAAGACTATTTTCCTATGGCCCAATTCTTTTTTTTTTTTT
>LBNU01007235.1:69724-89438 GCA_014162995.1 Artemisia annua
ATCATATATGATATATCATATATGATATTACATATCATATATGATATGATATATCATATATGATATGTGATATCATATATGATATATCATATATGATTTTATCGGCCACGAAAAAAAAACGTGAAAAAAACGAAAATTTTTTTTTTTGTCGAAAGTATATCAAAGTGCCCGTCTATAGAAAGATAATTAAATGCTCGTCGCGATGGTGTATTTTTTTCCGCTTAACGATTAACGGTTTAAGAGATAATTAAATTATAAAAAATGGGTGAAATATTAAATGCTTTTAATCTCAACCATTGATTTCTTTTTAAATGGATGGTGGGGATGAATCCCTTGGTATGTGAGGAATGTTTGGTTTTTTAAATAACTCAACTCTATATGATTTAATGCTCATGTTTTGTTAAATTCATTGATTTACTATAGCTTGATTTATTTAATATGAGATTAGTATCAATCCTAGAATTGTTGAGATTTGATTTTATAGTTGCAGTTTTAGATACCTTATTTATTTGATTATTTGTATGTCTAGTAGTAATAGAGTATACTGTATATATTTTCTTATGTCTTTTGAGAGTAAGAAGCCTAATCTAGTATGGATGCCTATCATTAGCATGCTTCATTCAAATAATAATAATAATAATAATAATAATAATAATAATAATAAATAAATAAATAAATAAAGTTTTTTTGGATAAATGCGTCGTTTATGGTTTCTGTATAACATATTATGATTATTGTTCGCAGATTATTTTATTATTTTGGTAGTTCAATGATATTAGACGATGCATGTCATTTGTAATTTGTGTGATATGTTATGATGAACTATTAAATATTTATTTGGTGCATCTAGTTGCATTTTATTGTTTTATCGAAGATAAGGTTGTTTATGTAAAAACTTCTGATTGTAAGTAATATACTAAATTGATATTTTCTTATAGCCAATAAACATCTAAACAAGCTTCTATAAGTTATTGTTAAGCTGATCCAATACTGAACACGTTCCACTATTTGAAATGAGTATGACCATGTTTGATCAATATAAATATTGGAGTTATGGACATGTTTGAAGTAAATATAATGCATGATATGAATATGATGGTTGATGGGCTACTAGATGTGGTAAGATATAGTGGCCAAAACTAAATGTGAATGTTTGAAACTTACAATATTACTGTTAAGAATGGTATTAATTTAAAAAATATGATGTGTTAGTTAAGTGTCATTGAGTTTGTCATATGTGTGTACATTATCACTAATATTATTTGCTTATGAGACTTGACTAATTGATCATGACATAAATGTGTTTAGCATATAGCACAACTTTTTGTGTAGAACATGCTTTATTATTTGATACTGCAATAAGCTAATTTGCATATTAATATAACTGTGAGAAGCCACACAGAGTTTATATAAATGTGATTGGAGAAATATAAGTTTAAATATGATGATGTGCTAAGTTCTCCATATAATTCGACTTTTACAATTTACATAAAGTCAAGAGAAATATAAGCACGTGTGGTCATAAACTATAAGTTTATGAGCCAAGACTGTTGTATTAATTGGCATGACCGGTTGGACCATCCCGGGTCAATGAAGATGCGAAAAATATAAATGAACCATGAGTTTCTTCAAAGATGGTTTCGATTATTTTTATTGTTCTCAATGGGAAGTTAATTTTTACTTATCACCACTATAGAGAAATAAGAACTTGATTTGTTAAAATTTTGGAAAGATAAAAGGGCATGTATGTAGGCCTATACATGTGCCATATGGATTATTTTGAATTTTAAAATCGATGCATCGTCAAAATGATCATCAAAGACGCAACTTAAGGTTAGCGTGATTAATGGCTCGGCTTATAAAATGCGAGCATGGTTTTCCAAATTGTATCTTTGGAATTGGTGGTGAATACTTCCATATGTTGGGCGATTNTATACATGTGCCATATGGATTATTTTGAATTTTAAAATCGATGCATCGTCAAAATGATCATCAAAGACGCAACTTAAGGTTAGCGTGATTAATGGCTCGGCTTATAAAATGCGAGCATGGTTTTCCAAATTGTATCTTTGGAATTGGTGGTGAATACTTCCATATGTTGGGCGATTATTGGAATAAGTGTTGAACATAAAAGTAGCCCATGTTCATACGCGAATTGCTTTTGTTGAAACGTTTATAAAATGTCTTCAGTTGATTGCAAAGCCAATAATATTATGAGAACAAGTCTTAGTTTATGGGGCATGTTATAAAATATGAATTCGCATCTTATCAGTAATTTATAACGACTCCTCCCCATTAGAATGGTTTTGGTCATGAACCATATGTTTCCCATATAAGAATTTTGTAAATGTGCGGTATATATTTCTTGTAAATCCACCACAACGCACAATAACTTGATGTTGAAATGGATAATTCATTCAGGGGGAGAGAATGAGCAGCAAAGAATATGGAATGAATTATGATATAAATGTTGATCCTCACAGCAATGAATATGAACTTTAAGTTAAAGGGACAATTTATATTCCAGATCTAGTAATTGCCAGCATGTTTGTGACCAAAAGAAGTGATTAGATCATATAAATGCTGCTAATGCTCCAAATAAAATGTGTGTCCCAAAAGTACAACCAATGAATGGTAGTAAGTCTATGGCACGGCTGCAGCGTGATAGACTAATCGATTCAAATAAAAGTCCTCGAATGATTATGTTCAAATCGAGGTAATAATACCCCATAATAGTCAAGAGACACTAGACATGAAGGTTATTGAAAAACCCCGGGTACATGAAAAACTATGAGATCTCAATAAATGATATATAATGTCTAGTAAAGTGTGGAATCGAAAAGTAACGAATCGATGTCGATATGGTAATGATTACGTAAATAAATAAGATAGCGCTTTAATCATGGTGAGGATCATGGAAGCATACCTGCAGGAAGTGCATATGTATAAATGAATGGCCAAAAGAAGTAAAGACCATAAGAGCTAATGAAAGATTAAGTCTCTTGTGACGAGACATGGTTATTGGGATTTGAAGTCCGTACATATGAATTATTGGATATGCATTGGTCTTTATGAGAAAATGAAATGAAATTATGCATAAGGTACAAGTGATGGCACACGTATATTTTCTCAAAGACTTGTAAATGATCATGGAGATACATGTTCACATGTGGTGGATCCAATAATGTAGTTTAATATTATATAAGTCTGACAATATAAGAAATAAGTATGCGTCTAACATAATAATACAAGAGCTCGTTTGATGTTGAGATTCCTTAAGGAATATAGAATGCATAAATCACGTGTTATGATTTAAAATTCTCGAGAATACTAATTGATCAAATTGAACAAATCAATGGAATGGAATAATGATATCTTTAAGGTACAAGAAATGTGAGTTTATATTTTACTAACCCATCAAAACAAGTTTAGTTGTTTTTACAGATGCAGGATATATGTATGGTCCTAACAATGGTCGGTCTTAAAGTGGATGCATACTCACGAGTGACTGTAATGAA
This sequence comes from Artemisia annua, assembly GCA_014162995.1. Lineage (NCBI taxonomy): Eukaryota > Viridiplantae > Streptophyta > Magnoliopsida > Asterales > Asteraceae > Artemisia > Artemisia annua. The sequence continues at coordinate 73,243 of LBNU01007235.1, forward strand.
ATTTGATGGCGTTTAGAAAAGCAAACAATCGCGGATAGTTCATCCAACCATTTAGAAATTATGGTAAGGAGGCACCAACAGCTTGGCATGAAGATAACGTAGCATGCATTGCTTAATTCAAGGAAGGTTACATCAAAGGCGTCAAGACAAAACATATTTTTCCAAAGTTCTTTTCCAATCACGACTTACAAAAGAATGGTGATATTATTGTTCAACAAATTCATTCAAGTGACAATTTGGCGGATCTATTTACCAAAGCGCTTCTACCTCAACATTTAGGACATTGAACCACAACATTGGAATGCACCCACTCAAAGAGCTCAAGTGATGTAGTCATCAGAGGGAGATAATACGCGCTGCACTCTTTTTCCCTTAGTCATGGTTTTGTCCCACTGGGTTTTCCTGACAAGGTTTTTAATGAGGCAGCATTTACTAAGCGTATTAACAATATGGACATCCAAGGGGGAGTGTTATGAATAATTATTAGTGGATGTCCATATAGCCCAGAGGCCCATGACCCAGTTAGATATTAGGGTTTTTACCCTACTGTTTATCTTATATATACCCCATATATCTCAGACATTATAGATCAATAGAAGAATACTTTTATTCCCTCAATTCTTGTTCACAACAGGTTCATATACTTTAGGAGATCAAAATGGCTCGTTCCTCAATAATAAAAGCTGACAAAAACTAAAACCACTTTCATTGCCTCAATAAGAGTGCAAGGTATGGTAACGCTTGGTCCGATGTTATGCCGACGTGGCCCTTGCGTTGGCCGGTATTACCATACCCCACTTCCGGCGTTAGTGTTGGCATTATAACTCGAGTTACTGCAATAACTTGGGAAGAAACGTTGAAAAAGAAATTCCCCTTTTATAAACTGTTACTTTTTATTTTATTTTATTTTTTTACCTTTTTTAAATTAAGTTAAACTCCCACTATAAAATAACACCTCATATTACCAAAAAAAATTCACACTTAAACCCAAACACTATTATTCATTTAACACAAACAATATGGCTAATGAACCTAATGATGTGCGAAATGCTATCCTTAGGAAACTACGGTGCGAATAAGAAAAGGAGCTCCAGCTGGTTAATAATTTGTTGAATGAGATAACTTGTATTATGTGCGAGATGATTGACCATGGTGAAGAGGTCGAAAGGTTGCGTGATTTGCCTCAAGACCAACCAATTATCAGTTTCAGTCTACAAGCTCCGCTAATGACAGAGAAATCAGATTTGCGTCGCTCAAACTCTTTGAGGGACGTTAGGGAAGAAGTCTTGAGAGCCTTTAATCAGAAGCAAGATCTCATCAACTATTACGGAGCACTATAAAAGCTCAAAAACCGTTGAATGATTTGTGTTTTAAATTTCGTATCATAATTTATGTTTTGGTATTGTATTTTAGTTTTGTCTTGTATTTTTATTTAAATGAAATGAATTTAGTTTATTTGAAGTGTTAACACATTAACAACAACAACTACTAGTGCTATTACATCAACATTAAAACATTAAGCAACAAGAACACTTACTCCATACGAAGATTATTCATGTCATCTAAAAGGTCATGGAAGGTTGCACCCGATTGACATGCGTGATCCTCGGGATTCCTTTCCAATTCCAGTAATGCCTCCAGCATCTTTATTTTTGTTTCCAATATCTTGTTTGAGTCAATAGCATCTTGTTTCTTGCTTCCAACATGTTAATCGTAATATCTTTGACATTGCAGTTTGAGCACTGTGTTGAAGAAGAGCCTTGACCAAACTGTTGATCAAAAACATCCTTCCAAATAAAATATCGACATCCATAATCCTTGGTTCCTGGCAGTTACATATTAAGGAAATCATAAGAAATGTAGTCGTAACAAACAAATTATTTATATATTTACGTAAATAAGCAAACGTGTGATTATTTACCTTTGAACGACGACATGCATAATACGGTTTACCATAAGTACTGGGCTAGATTTTCTTTCCACTATGAATCCTTTTCCACAAGAACACAAGAAAGGACTATTTCATTCCATCTCAGTTTGTGAGGTTAAAGTGAGGATAAGAGAGTGAGCTATAATTATTTATAAAAGTCCATGAGTTTTGAGTCAATAACAATTTGGTCAAACTCATTAAAGTTGTTCTCAAAGTTGTTCTCATTACTCTGTTCTGTTAAGTCTTTTCAACGTACCCTACATCATAAATCAATGAATCACAACCATTTAATAATCTCGAGATCAAAAATACTATCAACTACCATATTCACATCCGGTCAAATAATTTTTATAATTATTTAAATCATATATAATTAATCTAAATTATGTCCGCATGTTTTTTTTAAATATATGTTTATTTTTAATAAGTAGTTGTAATTTGTATTTTTATTTAATGAATAAAATATTATTTAAAGGGGTGATTTAATGAATGAAATATTAGTTTAAGGGGTTAATTTCTAAATTGTATTTTTTTTTAAGAAAAGTGGGTCCCAAAAGGTGGTGTTATGACAAGGGTGATTTTTTGGTTAGAATGTTGAAATGTTAAAATGATGTGGCGCTGAGGTGACAGTGATTCTTTGGTGTTATGGTGTTACCACACCTTGCACTCTAACACCATTTTTTCTTGACAACATTTTATTTATAACGATTTATAACGATTTAGTAAGAACTAGAAATAAAATAATACAATAAGAAAGATTACATGAGTTTATTCAAGCATGATTAGGATTACAAATCCACTCAAACCGTGTAGGATTTGCTTCTTTATACCTATAGAGGATCCAAGAGGGGAAAGCACTCTGATCTTTTCACCTAAAGTGTCCTTCCGCGGGGGTTTAGCATCAAAGCAAACTATATTTCTAAATCTCCATATGATCCAAAATGTTGTTTGGATAACAACATCAAAACAGCCTTTCAAAAAGCTGTTTAAGTTCACTGAATCACCCCATGAAGATAAGACTTGAATATCTCTAGGATAATCTCCAACATCCCACCAAGCCGAGACCAATTTCCACAACTCGACAGCCACCGGGCACTTGATGAACAAATACTTTGTTGTTTTGATGTCGCCATCACATACCAGACATCTTACAAAATCAAGATCGATCCCTTTTTTTTAGATCTAAATTAACCCTTGCAGGTAGTCGATCCATATGTAGTCTCCAAGCATGGATGCTAACCTTAATGGGAAGATGTTTATTCCACCTTAGTGAATCAAGAGAAAATGACACGTACAAACTTTCAACATGGCATCTGAAGGATGAGACAAAGAACAAAAGGGATGGATTTAGTGTGTAGTTCCAAGTATCAAGGGTGTTAGATAGGTTTAAATCTCTAAGCTGGATGAGCAGCCCGCTGAATTGTTGACTTTCAGGCCCATCTCTAATGGGCCGTCTCCAATTACAGTTTATTGTTTGATCCCCATCAACAAAAGTAACGCTTTCATAAATCCTACAGTGCTTGTCGTTTTCCAGCATGTAAAGCCTCAGATATGTTGTTTGAATATTGCAATCACCTATCCAGTGCTCGTTCCAGAAGTCAAAAGAATAACCATCTCCAACTTTACGAACAAAAGTCGAATGTAGGCTAGTATTAACACTTGTTAGATGATTGTTTAAGTCGCCAATTGATTTCCAAGGCTTGAAGGTAACTCTCGATTGTTGTTTAACTCATTACCTATGCCTCCTTGATCACCGTGGATGGAAACTATGATTTGTCTCCAAAGCGAACTCGGTTCTTTATGAAATCTCCACCACCATTTTGTCACCATGGAAATGTTGGAAGCAGAAAGGCTGCCAATACCAGGACCTCCACAACTCTTAGAAGAACAAAATTTCTTCCAAGCTATCCAAGGTAACTTGTTTGAATCTATTGAACCACCCCAAAAAAAGTTACGTGATAGGACCCGTTAAGGTAGTATCGATAGTAGCATCCCTTTAAGCGTGATGCAAGCTCCGTCAGAAAAGAAGAAGAGAAGAATGTGAGATATTTTGATCTTCAAACTTGATTCCTTAGTTTTCATTAATGACAGGACCTTAAATACTAGTTATGTGATAACTTACACAAACAGAAGACTTATCTAAAACATAACAAACAATTATCCTAAACACATATCCTAAACAATTGATAAGTATGATGGCTATCCCAACCCATCACGAAGTCCCTATGCGTATCCACAGGCATATCATTCCTCACTCCTTTAAAACCACCTTGCCCTCAAGGTGTTGTCTTGAAAAGCACTTTTAATTCCAGGATCCCATAATCTTCTTTGAATTGCAGCCTCCATCTTTTTCTTCTATATGTACTTGTCATTAAGACGCTTCAAGAACATAATAAGAACATGTAGGGTATAAACAAAGTATTGGACTTCTTTATCAACCCCTTTGTTATTTTCATTTACCTCAACACCTATAACCCCTTTACCTTCCAACGTGATTGGCTCGTCACTGTTTTTCTCATCGGCCACACCCCCCACTTTCACCACTTTCGCGTCATCTTGTTTACCATCCACTAACACCTTCAAAAATACAACCTCGTCAACAAGTTCCTGACACGGCACAGTAAAACGTGACGTAGTCACGTTCTGGTTTTGCAGTTCGCTGTTGTTACTACTTATTTTGCTGCTGACCGTCGATACGACCCGGTTAAGGTTGTATCGATAGTAATGCCCCTTCAAGCGTGATGCGAGCTCCTAAGAAGAGAAGACCAGATATATTTTATTTTTGACAAAAGCTTAATTAATTCATTCATAATGACGCGGTATAAATACCAAATAAACCCTAACTTGTATCACAAGTCGAATACAAGATAAATTCCAAAACAATGACACTTTCCTAATACGACTCCAACACTTATCCTAACCATAATAAACTATGACACATATCATAACCATGGGCGTAACACTCCCTAATTCTTCAAAAATCACCTTGTCCTCAAAGTGTTGTCTAAAAAAATCTTGATTCCGGGATCCCAAATTTTGAGCCGTTTCCTAAACATTTGGGTTATCTCTTTCAACTTTTTCTCAAGCTCGACTGATAACAATGACAACACTTGAATTCATGTTCTACATTCTTTCCATTTTGATGGAGCCACCCACAACCCACTGACTCATTTATTCGCCTACAACACTCCCACAAACAAAACTAAATGTGTATCTCCATAAGCTAACCTCATTAGTGCAGGTGAGTAATACGCATTAACAGCCTCACATGTATTTTCTTGATTCCTTCCGTTTGTGAATTCAGCCAATCCCAATGTTGTTCGTTTATTCTCCTTTCCCAGCTTCGTTCGAGTCTCTTTTTCTTATGATTATGGAATGTAAAACTTAACAGTCTCTTCAATTATTGTAACTTTGACAGCAGTGGTATTAGCTTTTGGTATAGCTTCTGGTGCAACTTTTGATGTTGCTGAAAAATCAGATGCTTTCTCTTGATATCCACTGAGTATAGTGCTATTTGGAGCCGGCAATTGGTCCGCCAAACGTGCTTCCATTATGTGAGCTAATGAAAAATCTTTGCCTAAAGTTGTGGGGTTTGACCTCAAAAGTGCACATTGTAGAGCTGGCTGAAAAATCAGATGCTTTCTCTTGATATCCACTGAGTATAGTGTTGGTTGTAGCCGACAATTGGTCCGCCAAACGTGCTTCCGTTATGTGAGCTAATGAAAAATCTTTGCCTAAAGTTGTGGGGTTTGACCTTAAAAGGGCACATTGTAGAGCCGGTTTAAGTTTAGAGATATAAAACGATTTAAGTAAGTTTTCAGAGATCCCCATTACTCGGTTTATAGGTATCTCAAACTCACTCTGATATTGGGTCACCATACCTGTTTGCAAAAGCTTAGATAGAGCGTCCTTATCGCTGCTGCCCGATGCCATGAGTAGTAACTCGAAGAAAAGATTTTTTTGATGAATAGTATCGATGAACAGTAACTTCGCGGATAGTCCTCGTGAACAGTACTCATGAATGGTGATTGATGAACAGTATTTTTTTATTGGAACCCTAATTTAGTAGCCCTCTCAACGAGGACTCTCAATGAAAGCACTAATTGATACGACCCATTAAGGTAGTATCGATAGTAGCATCCCTTCAAGCGTGATGCAAGCTCCGTCAGAAAAGAAGAAGAGAAGAATGAGAGATATTTTGATCTTTAAACTTGATTCCTTACTTTTCATTAATGACAGGACCTTAAATAATAGTTATGTGATAACTCACACAAACACAAGGCTTATCCTAAAACATAAAAAATAATTATCCTAAACATATATCCTAAATAATTAATAAGTATGATGGCTATCCCAACCCATCACGAAGTCCCTATGCATATCCATAGGCATAATGTTATGACCGAGCCACACGGAAAGTGTTACCCAAGAGGTTCGTGTCTAGTCCTGTATATTGATAAGTCTAGTCCTGTATATTGATAAGTGCCAAAGTAGTTGTCTGGTGATAAGTGCCAAAGTAGGTCAAATGAGTCATTGTTTAGGATAAGTGTCATTATTTAAGATAAGTATTAGTGTTATATAAGATTATCTCATAAGAGTCTATTTAAGGTTTATCAATTAATGAAATCGATTAAGCTTTTGTCAATTAAAATATCTCTGGTCTTTGTTCTCCCTTCTTAGGAGCTCGCATCACACTTAAAGGGGTGCTACTATCGATACATTGTATCGATAGTAGCACCCCTTCAAGCATGATGCGAGCTCCTAAGAAGAGAAGACCAGATATATTTTGTTTTTGACAAAAGCTTAATTGATTCATTCATAATGATGTGGTATAAATACCGAATAAACCCTAACTTGTATCACAAGTCGAATAGAAGATAAATTCCAAAACAATGACACTTTCCTAATACGACTCCAACACTTATCCTAAACATAATAAACAATGACACATATCCTAACCATGGGCGTAAAATTATGCCTTAATCTCTCAAGGTAGCTAATCACGCCTTTTGGAGCCTTAAACAATGAGAAGTAATACGTATCAAGAGCACCAAGAACCGAATCTAATAAGAGTGAGTCTACCACCAAATGAGAGGGTTCTTGCTTTCTAAGAAGTAAGTCTTTAATGAAATTTTTCAACAACCGATTTCCAGTTGGCCACTTTATTCATATTGGCACCAATTGGAATGCAAAGATAGACACACGGAATTGGGCATTGTTTTCAAGAGAGTATAGAAGAAATCCTTTCCATTTCATTGACTGTCACACAACACTCAAAAGTGTACTTTTTGAGAAATTGACCTTTAAACCGGATGACATGAGGAAACATGTCAAGATTCTACAAAGGTTTTTTTTTTTTTTTTTTTTTTTTTTTTTTTTTTTTTTTTTTTTTTTTTTTTTTTTTTTTNTTATTGAAGTGTGACATGGAGAGATTCCATTGTAATAATGAAAAGGAATGGTGAGAGGGGATCACCTTGGCATAATCCTTTTTGAATTTTGAATTCTTTTGTCGATGATCCATTTACAAGAACCGAGGTGTATGCCAAATTTAGACAACCATGAATCCATTTCCTCTATTTTTTGCTAAACTCCATTTGCTCCATTGTATGATCTAAAAATTTCCAATCAAGCGAGTCAAAGGCTTTTTCAAAGTCGACCTTAATAAGAAAAAACGATCTTTCTTTTTAGTAGCCCTAGAAATGATTTCATTCACCATAAGAGGACTATCGATGATTTGTCTTCCTTTTAAGTAAGCCTTTTAAACTTCACGTACAACCGAATGAACCACTTGTTGTAGTCTATTGGCAAGGACTTTGGCAATTACTTTGTACTGACATCTGATGTGTATTTCGTTGTAGGCATTTTTATATTCATGTTTTAATACTTATATTTATCCGGACTTATACCTTAAAGACACACTTTCACGGGCAGTGTACCTGATCAGATGTAGCTAGTAGGGTAAGTACGAGGTCAATCTCGGGAATAGTACGCCTAGGTCCTATCTAGTATATTTTACAACTTTAAAGGGGGTTTTGATAGATTTGATTAATTAACTACTAAAAAGCATAAAATGTAAACTAGACTAAATTATACTAAAGTTGTGATCAATAAGAGAAAGAAGTGCTAGCGATGTTAATCTTATTCTATTTTAGTCATCCGTTTATTAGTGCAATGATCTAATTGTAAAGTACCGGTGACGTTAGGATATGTGGAGAATATCTCCTTGGTCCAGACAATAACCCAGCACTCCTATATAACCCATACTAGACCACTTGGTCCATGCATCTAGCCACTATACATGTAATCTCCTAGGCCATTTGGTCCATGCACCTATCGGAATACAAGCATGCATTAAGTTGTGTCATATAATCTATGTAATTTATCAGTGGTATCCACTTGGTCCATGCGATACCTTACCAATTCCTCATTTGGTCCATGCAAGAAAGGTAAGCCCCTGCTTAAATGTTCTCATAATATACATACAATACCCACTTGGTCCATACGATACTAGACTTAAACTACTCAAACAAATAAACGAGAATTGAAACGATAAACACATAAACTAAGCAATACAAGATACTAGATCTAAATAAACGGAAATAACTATCATAGAATATTCATAAACATGGCTAACACCCAAGGTTGTAAGCCCATAATGTATGTAAAAGCACAAATGGACAATTCAAATGATACATAAATCATAATAAAATCGGTATGCAAACCGAATGATTAAGCCTAATGTGATGATACGAGACCTTCTCTCCTTGTTATCCTAGCTCTTGGGACTTATCTTGGGGCCTTGGAATGGTGAAATTCGGCTATAGTTGAAAGTGGTGAGTGAAAGATATAGTCGTCCCTTGGCGACTGGTGGAAGAGAGATGATTAATTGGTGAATAGGTGGATCTATTTGTAAGGATAGAAGTAGGGTTGCACTGGAATTCAATGGGATTAAGATTGGGGCTTAGCTTTTCTTTGGCAGGAAGAATCTATGTGAAACATAAATGTTAATAATATGCCTGGATAGATGTTGTGCATCCAGGTAAAACCTAGATGCCAACCCTCTATTTGTGTTGTGGCTTTTTGGTGGAAGAAAGAGAAAATTGGCATCTATGTAAAACATAGATGTTGATTAATCCCTGGATAGATGCTTTTATTTTGATAAGCATCTAGGTAGAACCTAGATGCCAACACGTCTTCTTTATGAGCTAGAGCTTCTGTACGGTGTATCCTTAGTATCCGATACGCCGTATTCTTTAATCTTCCAACATTCATCAAATCGGCTAAATATAATATGCGGCGTATGTCAATAAATGGATACGCCGTATTCTTCTGAGTACAATAAGGTCTTGAAATCTTCATAGTTAAGTATACAGCGTATTCGCATATTATTCCTCCAAAAAGAGTGTTTGCATGTCTTCTTTGTTTTAACCCCAAATAAAGCCATTTTTTGTGTCTTTTGTAATATTGCTCCATAATTACTGAAATATGAAAACTAAACCAATTAAGTATCAATTTAGATATAAATATGCATAATATAAGCAAATAACATGTGATAAGTATTCAACAATATAGGGCTTATAAACATCCAATGAGGCTAATGGGTCTATACTCATTAATGAGGCTAATGCCTCAATAACACCACGGGGTATGTTGGTCAACCACTCACACGTCAAAGAAACGGAAAAAACTCTCAACGAGAAGGAAAAGTTGTCACAAGAAGAAATTGTTGGTGACGATTCTTTTAACTATTGACACAATTTAGATGACTTTATTAGCATGTGTAGGTCTATTTGTGACCAAATGACATCAAAACTTGCTGTTGAACCAATGCTTTGACCGCAGAGGCTCAATCTGAAGCTTGGACCTATGAGAAGATGCAAGAGGTCATTAACGAACTTCTTATTATCGGTATATTCTAAATGGATACTCACAAGAATGTTGAAATATCTACGTTACCGCAAGTCCGCAATCAAACTAAAGTTGATGTTTCGTTTACTTTGCCAAGTCCTATGAGAAGATCCCATGTTCTTGGTTTCTTGTATCGTAAAAGCTATGAGTCATGTCGAAAAATATCATTTGGTCTGCGTTAGGTCGTTTCTTAGCATTATGGCTTCTGTACACAGAATTAGCTTGGCATTAGGTTGTTTTTCATGTGGCTATCTAAGGAGATCCATATGCTCATCATATTTTTAAATGATGATGTTTTATGCGACACTAATACAAGATAAGCTTTGAACAGCAAGCTTGTGCTAATTATGAATTTTTTTAATTTGCTAATGCTGATTATTTGATAGTTTCGTTGACATTTATACATACAATTCTATAAAAGTATTTATCTACTCCAGTAGACAGTAGTAATTATATCTTTTAATACTGCCCCATAACGGAAAACAGAACAATTAGGTGCAACAAAATCTATAATCTCAATAATCACAAAATAAAACAATCTTATGTAGATCCAGAATTTGAAAGAAGATGATGAACAAACCAAAAAACTAATATACTTTCGTGATTAAATGATTAATAAGAGGCTGAAAATTTCGTCCTTGGCAGCTAATTCTCCTTTTACCTTAAACCATTTTAGCTCTTCATGTACTTCCTTTCTTGATTAATGGTCCAAAAGCTTCTTTTAACTTTCTTTGGTACAAGGTGCTTCCTTTCTTGATTAATAGTCCAAAAGCTTCTTTTATCTTTCTTTTGTATAGAATTAGTCCCTGAAAAAAATACTAATTAAACCATGTGTATGTATGAATAACAAAAAAGATTAAAACTAACGATGAAAGAAGGAATATTTCTAAATATTTTTCTTATAGATATACAAGAAACAGGGGCGTACGTTTGGTGCCTTGGGAAGTGGCAGTGCATACCCCACCTTTCCAACCCGATTGATAATCTGATAAGGTCCATAAAACTTGCGAGTCAACTTTTTAATTATTTGACCAGGTATGTAAAACTTGGGAGCCAACTTTTTGTTTCGCCATTGAGCCATTGTTTGTTGCCTATCACGAACTGAATCTTCAACCTTCAAGTCAATATCAGATTGAGATTTGTCCTCTTGCTGCTTCATTCGTTGTGCTAATTTAGAATGTTGTTTAAGCTCCTTTGATATCCGATCTTTTCCGGTCTTTGAAGTATTTTCCTTGGGTTTAGCAAGTGCTCTGATACGACATAAATTTGGATCCCCACTCAATTTTATTTTACCAGTATCAGTACTAAACGTCATTGTATGAAGCTGCCAGTTCACCATAACGTCACCTAATGTTTTAAGCCATTGAATTCCCAGAATCACATCTAGATAACTTGTATTACCCAAATTAGACTGCAAGAAATCTTCCACCACCTGCAACTCTGAAAAGGAAATTATGACCCCCTTACAAATGCCTTGATCATGGACGACTTCTCCATTCGCTAAAATCGAACTAAAAAGAGCAGTGTCAGTAACGTGAATTCCCAATTTTTTCACTAAATGAGCTGAGATGAGATTGTTTGATGCCCCACTATCTATAAACACTACAATCTCTTTCCCACCAAGTAATCCCCACAATCTCATTGTATGATTATTAGTAAAACCTGCCACTGAGCTAAGAGACACCTTGGCCATGTCAGCGAAGTTCTCTTTGTCTACCAACAGAACTTGCAAAGTACGACTCACACACCTATGCCCAGGTGTAAACTTTTAGTCACATGTGAGACACAGGCCTTTGGACCTTTTGTCTGCTAACTCTGCTTTCGTTAACTGTTTAAACTGCTTGTGAATTGATGATCCTGCCAAACTTTCCCCTTCTGTTAAAGTTGTAGGTACCAAGGTACTTGATACTGGAAGCTTAACAGCGTGGTTTCGGCCTTCCGGCAGTTCTGCAGTCTTACTCATTCTTGAAAAAAAAAAAAAAAAAAAAAAAAACCCTCTAACCGATTCACTAAGCATGCATCAAACCCACTACCGTTTATAAAAGTTTTGTTCAAAGCCCAATTCTCATTTATTTGTTTCATTCAGGTATATCGAAAAGAATGGTTAATGCTTCTTATCAAATAAAGTACTCCCTCCGTCCCAAAATATAAGTCAACTTTGCTACTTTTTGTTGTCCCAAAATTAATGTCCACTTTCACTTTCAACCATTCAAAATGCTTTTAAGTGGGTAACAATTAATTTTTATTGGTTAATATTGTGAGGGCCCCACTTTTCTTAAACTTTGTAAAATATAAAAGTGGACATATAATTTAGGACGGAGGGAGTATTTTCTAATCTTAAATGCTAGCTATCTTTAAATAACATATAGATATTACGGATGCCTATTTAACTGTTTATCATTAATCTTAACTACCTATAATGTAAAAATGGTCAACCTTGAAAGTGAACTCTTGAAACTTTGGTCAATCTTGAAATCTTGAAATATTGACTACACATTTAAATGATATTAAAGGAAATGTTGAAAATGTTAGTCACCAATGCAAATGTTGACTTAACGAGGTGGAGATATAAAACAATGCAAATCACATTTTTTAGGAAACATGCAAATAGGAAACATATTTCATATTAATGGGAGATATGTCATATTAATGTAGATATTACAAATTAATGGAGATGCAAATTACAAATAGGAAACATTATTTAGGAAACATGCAAATAGGAAACATTATTTCATGCAAACGGAATGTCAATGCAAAAAAAAAATTACATAAGCGGGAAAATTACATATTAATTAATGGACATGCAAAATTACATAATTTCGTCGGTTTAATCTTAATGGAAACATTGAAACACTTTTAGAAAAGTTGACTTGAGAGAGAAGTTGAAACTTCTCTATACCTCCTTATAAAAGCCTAACACACAAAGGGAAAAACACACTGATCCCCATTTTCTAACTTTTTCTCTAAAACACAAACACACATTCATCTCAGTCTCAAAATACATACATGCTATTATGGAGTATTATTTTCATAAAAAAATTTGGATTATTAGGGAATCCAATGCTAAAAAAATATGTGTTTGTCTTTTTTTTTAATGGTTTTGTGTTGTACATGGGCAGGGCAATATTTGTAAGTACTTTTGGTTGGTAGTTGAAAGTTAAGTCGTATATCGGCAGAGCAATAACCGAATGTCTACAATGCATTTGTGTATTTGTAGTGTAGCTACACATTTAAAAAATACTAATATTTTTGAAAAATTTATGTAATGAGGCAATGTTTTGAAAATCGGGTTTCAAATCGACCCGGTCGAGTCACCGGGCACCGGGTCAACCGGTTCGACCGCCGGGTCAACCCGGTTTTCAATTTATTATTTTTGTTATTTTTTCGACCGGGTCAACCGATTCGACCACCGGGTCAACCCGGGTAATTATTAAAAAAATTTGAAAAAACGAAACCCGACCGGGTTTCACGGCGGGTCTAACCGGTTATCCCGGTTTTAGAAACCCGGGTTTATTTGACCCTTTTTTTTTGCTGAAACCGGTCGAACCGGTTAACCCGGTCGGGTCCACCCGGGTTTCAAAACACTGTAATGAGGTAAATAAATAAGGCCAATGACTTGCAAACGAGGACAATTAAATGATGAAAAATTGACTACGGTTTTTGAACAACTAGAAATAGATTCGATCGAGTCACCGGGCACCGGGTCAACTGGTTCGACCACCGGGTCAACCCGGTTTTCAATTTATTATTTTTGTTATTTTTCGACCGGGTCAACCCGGGTTATTATTAATTTTTTTTAAAAAAAACGAAACCCGACCGGGTTTCACGGCGGGTCTAACCGGTTATCCCGGTTTTAGAAACCCGGGTTTATTTGACCCGTTTTTTTTTGCTGAAACCGGTCGAACCGATTAACCCGGCCGGGTCCACCCGGGTTTCAAAACACTGTAATGAGGTAAATAAATAAGGCCAATGACTTGCAAACGAGGACAATTAAATGATGAAAAATTGACTACGGTTTTTGAACAACTAGAAATAGGATTCACTAAACATCTAATAAAGTTGACTTTGTATGAAAAACCAAATTTTAGAAAAGGCTGTGATAGTAGAAGGATATCTAACATTTTTATTGACACATTCATACTATTTCATTTGAAATTCAAATATTTGTAAATTTGTTAAAGGAGTTAAGTGGCTTTGTTTAGTTATACTTTCTATCTGTTTCACTAAATGTTTTTATGTATTTTTTTAATACCTTTTAAACATTTTTCTTTGAGTTGAATTATCGCATATTACAGCTTTTTGCAATTATATTTTGATTGTTTTACGTTTTATGTATAAACGTTACATAAAATATTTAACCACAATATCACACCTATAACTATTTGCCGCTAGAAAATCCGTTGCTATGCACGGGTACTCGTCTAGTAGAGTTAATGATAACCCGGTATCTATTGCTAGTAATTATTGTGTTGACTTCTAATCTTTAAATTCATATACTTGTAATGTTTAGTCTACCTTTGTGTCAAACAATACACTTAGGTAAATGTGTTCTCACTAAAATATTGTTACTGGTTCATGTCACTTGATGGTCATTAGGACGTCTTTAAGAAATATTTTAGCAATACGTGTATATTGTTTTAAAAATTAAGCTTCAATGTAATACAATTTTCGATATTATACGATGAAATACGGCCCCTCTTAACGACCTGCAGACTTATTGCTATTTAATTGGTTCCAAGGTAAAGGTGCATGTTTGGATGTGACCGGGATTTCTCCCTTTGCGGGTATTGGGGCGACTTCATGGGCTCCTGGAGTAGCGTTGAACAATGCTGTGGAGAGGAGGAAAAATCCTTTTATTTTAGTCTCAAATGTAGACAACTAACATTCATTGTTTCAAGATTGCATTGTTCATATGCCAATCAAATTGACAATTGATGTTAATTTTTCATTCTTTTGTCCAACTGGCCATCTATATTTCTTATATCATTTAATATATTTTTAAGTGATATAATGATAGTATTATGAAAGATATGAATTATGTGACTTATGACTTTCGTGTAACCGAAGAACTAAGAGAAAATGCATCTCTATTGTATTCGCCCAATCAACACCCAAACATAAGTTTTCAACATGAAACAATTGAGATTGGCTACTACTCTTCTCGTCCTAGTATTATTTTGTTCACCTTTCCTTTTTCAGATGATCTAAAATAAATAGCGTATTGTTTGATTTTACCATATTACTTTTAATAAAATTTGATATTTACAAAACTAAAGAAGGCATCAATTAATTGTAAAAAGGTAAAAATATTCTTTTTTTACTTTTGCAAAATTCAAAACAATTTTAAAAAATTATGTTTCGTGGACAATAATTTCGAGACGAAAAGTATTATATAGCAAAATATAATATTTTATAACTACGATATTTTTTTTGGTTAGACGTCTTTAAATAGGTTGACACATGTAAGTCACAAATTAGTATATCAAAATTCATTTACAGCATTCCCATTATAATATCAATTTGGTAAAACCAAAAAAGGATATATTGTTTCAAGGAAGAACATTTGATAGAACTATGCCATGATTTAAATTCCTCATTGAATTAAAATGTTAAACAAAGGATATCATAAAGTTTCTTATAAACAAAGAAGAGTCTAAAGTATATTATTACTACATGAAAGAAAAGTATAGATAATTCTTTTTGTGGTGGGGAGCAGTTGCAGTTATCACTTATCAATAGTTAAAAAATTGCCACGGTGGAAACACGTGAGATGCAGCGAGCATAACGCCTGCAAGAAGATCCGTTATGCTTTAATTTGTTATTGGGAGTAGGGGTCTGATATCACCACGAATGGTTGTCCTACATTGTTTAAACTTTAATGACGCATAACTAACTCATAAATTGGTACTGATTTGTATGCAAACCAAAATTAGTTGGCATAACGGATATGTTCTAACTTATGGTTTTGCCTTCACAAGAAAAGGAGGATAAAACTAAGGTGTCGTTTGTTTTTTCACAATAAGCACTTTTTCCCTCTTTTCACTTCTTTTGTCTGCAGGAGGGCAGAGGTTTTTGTTTGTTTTTTTGCAGACATAAGTGCTTCTTTTCACTTCTTTCCTCTTCTAAATTTCAGACATTATCTTTCACTTCTTACCTCTTCTTTCACTTCTTGCCTCTTCTTTCACAAACCTTACATCTCTTTACCAATATCCGTTTTATTATGTTTTCGTCTGTTTTTTTACGTTTTCATCATTTTTTTACGTTTTCGTCTGTTTTTTTACGTTTTCGACCTTTTTAACGTTTTCGACCGTATTTTTACGTTTTCATCCGTTTTTTTACGTTTTCGCCAGTATTTTTA
>LBNU01007235.1:89779-163675 GCA_014162995.1 Artemisia annua
AAAAAAATGTACCAAAACGTAAAAAATGGACGAAAATGTAAAAAACATTCGAAAACGTAAAAAAACAGATGAAAACGTAAAAAAAGCCGAAAACGTAAAAAACGGAAGAAAACGTTAAAAAACAGACGAAAACGTAAAAAAATAGACGAAGTCGTAAAAAACAGACAAAAACGTAAAATAACGGTCGAAAACGTAAAAAACATAAAAACGTACCAAAATGTAAAAAAAGGACGAAAACGTAAAAAAACTAGTGAAAAAGAAAAAGGAAAGGAAAATAAATAGTACTTCAATAGCACAAAAAATACTAGTGAAAAAAAGAAAGAAAGAAAGAAGTACTTCAATAGCACAAAAACAAACGGTCTTCTTCTTGTAGATGAAGAGCTTATGTGCATCTCTTCTTCTGCAGACATGGTTTGCAGATGAAGAGGTAAAAGCTGTGAAAAAACAAACGACACCTAAAAGATTATAGATTAGAATTAGATAACCACATTAAACTTTGGTGCACGTACTTGTGGATGTTAAAACGCTTCGATGAGGAGAGTGAAACAAATGCAAAAGAAAAAAATAAATAAATATAGGCCCAACAGTTGCTAGGGGACGACTTGCAACGGGCTGATATCCACATCTTTGATAACCTTTGAATATACAAAAATACATCTTCTTCCAAATTTTATCACGCGAGTCGGGGGAGGCATGAACCATCCACGTCTTTGATAACTTTTGAATAGACAGAAATACATCTTCTTTCAAAATATGAAGATACTCATTTTGTCTCAAGTTAGTTGTTCATGTTTTTTTCGTGTTGTTTTCAATTTTACAACATAGACGAGTACCCGTGCATAGCAACGGGATTTTATAGCGATAGATAGTTTATTGATAAAAAAAGTTTATAGATTATAAACGAAAAATAATAAAAGTTTTAAGATTTGAGAATTAAACATAATGTTTTGAAACCCGGTTCGACCCGGGTGATTCAACCGGTTGAACCGTTCTGGTCGAAAAATAGGTCGATTTAAACCGGGTCAAATTGCTAGGTTGGGTCGAAAACGGGTCAAATTAAACTGGGTCAACCCGTCGGGTTTGAAGTGTCTCGGGTCAGCCCGGTTTGTGTTTTAATTGGTTGTGTTTAATTTGATAGATATGTTTTTAATTGGTTATACAAAGTGAATAAATCATTATACTTTTAAGTAATGGATAATTGGATCGACCCAGGTGGTTCAACCGGTTGAACCGTTCCGGTCGAAAAATGGGTCGATTTAAACCGGGTCAACTTGCTAGGTTGGGTCGAAAATGGGTCAAATTAAACTGGGTCAACCCGTTGGGTTTGAAGCGTCCCGGGTCAACCCGGTTTGTGTTTTAATTGGTTGTATTTAATTTAATAGATATGTTTTTAACTGGTTGTACAATGTGAATAAATCATTGTAATTTTAAGTAATAGGGTGTTTTAATAAAAGTATTAATTACATTTAACTTTTCTCTCTCATTTGACCATTCTTGAAAATTCAATATTTCTTGAAAATTTCACATTTCAAGTTTGACCATTTTTCCATTATAGGTAGTATAGATTAAGGCTATGTTTGGTACACAAGATTGTTGAGAGATTGTGCTTATTTTTTCAGAAAATAAGCTACTTAAAAAATAATCCTTGTTTGGCAGACATAACTTATAAGAGATTCTAAAAAAAAAATCTTCCATAATCTCTTAAAACCAAAGGTTACCTCATGTAGCTTATAAAAATAATCTCTTTTTATAATCTCCAGCACCAGCACCATCTCCAGCACCAACACCAGTTCCAGCAACAGTTACTTTCGCCAAACATACCCTAAATAGATTGAAAACTTTGATCAAGATTATCATATTAGAGTTCCTTTAAATTGTTATTACAAAAAGTAACTAATTATTTAAGGGTAAAAATATAATTCTGCAAAAAGTAAGAAAAAAAAAAAAAAAAAAAAAAAAAGTAGCAATGATTGTATTTTTTTAAACTACTTGCTTCTTATCGATGGATAATTATTTTGAAACGAAGTGAATAAAGACCACATAAGCTCTTTTGAAATAAAAACATTTCGTTTAGTATACTAAAGCAATATAAGATTTTGGCTTACTTTTGCCACGTACACCTTAAATAAGGTCTGCCATACGCCCATACCCACATAGTTGAGTCTTGGGGTGAAGATATACAATGCGATAGGAATCCATCCCAGACAGAGAAGGTGGCAGCGACAAACGTACATATAACACAGACATCACGTTGGGGATCTATATGAAGGAAGCCCCGTTGAAGATGGTTTTTGCGAGGCATACAAGGGGTGGAGTAATGTTCCTATACGTTGAGGGTGCCATATTATATCCACGTCGGCTCTTTCACGTGTGAGCCATGTACTCCTTACTTAGAGTGAAAATCGAGTTTCTACCCAAATACATACAAAGATAATGCATTTGGCGAGGAGATAACGTGTGAGCTAGCCAAAGTAAGAAAGTTGGGGAAAAAATAAAAATGGTCAAACATTTTGCGAGAACATGTTCTTGCCAAAAGTTTGCGTTTAACTTAAATCTAGTATCTTTTCTTCCCAGTCAAAGTCTTGAAACGAGTATTTTTGTTATTTAACGACTTTTGGCGAGAACAAGGGTGTCCCGCCAAAAGTCTAGTCGCATGTTCTCTCTTTTCTTGTAGTGATGTGTTGGCTGTTACTCTATTGTTATTATTACTAGGTCGTTTTATAAACTACAACGATTAAGTCACAATTTAACCTTTTAAATATAGACTATAGTACATTAAAAGCTATGTTTAGCGTTTTCATTAAAACTATACAAATGTAACACCTTTCTTGTAACGGGAAAGCTATTTATTTCAAAATTATTATGTATCAAATACTTAAAAAAAAACATTATCACATTAAATCAGGCATAAGTTTCTGAAATTAACACAAACAAAAACGAGTTTTTTAATTGACCATTGTATTTTTGAAACTTATTTAACAAAATGTGTACTCTCAAAAATATTTAAAATAATATGTTATATTTGAATCTTCTCACTTAAAACCATAAATTTGCACCCACACTTCTTGAACCACTAACATAAATACAAACATGAACCTTAAAAGCCAAAGATATTACAATTCCTAGCAGCCAAAGATAAATATGAACATGAACCTCCAGCTTACAATTCTCATTTGTTAACCTCCAGCTTACAATTCTCATTTGTTATCACCCAAAGATATTACAAACAAAAAACAAAAAACTATAGAAGAAGACCCACCAGGTGCATTCCTAGCAGCCATTACTATCCCAATACCAACTAGACCCATGAACCTTAAAATCCAAAATAACCCATTACCGAAATACAGCAGGGATTATATAACAAACATACGATTGGATTATAAATCGACATTTACTAGTCAAATGCATCCACTTGAAAACAGGATTATAAATCGACATTTACTAGTTGAAAACAGGATTATAAATCGACAAGGAGGGTGAAGAGTAGTTTAATAAAGAAAAAACCAAACTCATAGTTAATGGCTGTTACTAGTCAAATGTAATTGAAACTAAAACAGCTCAAAAATAGGGGAATGTGCAAGTATCTTAAACAAATTGTGGATGGATTGTATATTTACTGTATCATACAACAAAGAAGCAAACCATTCCATGCAAAATAATTAAATAAATACGTTCCGAATATAGCTAAAAGTGAAGGAATATACGTGTGGATATCTTCTGGACTGAATTCTGGAATCAAATGACTCAAGAGCATACCGAATGGCATAATCAGGTTGCCAGAGAAAGTGCCAGAAGGAGGATCAAGCTAGTTTCGGAATTTTGCTACGAAAAAGATTGATTTGGCAATGTGATAACTGATAACCAGGGTTTGTATCGGATTTTGTTC
The DNA here is from genome assembly GCA_014162995.1 of Artemisia annua. Classification (NCBI taxonomy): domain Eukaryota; kingdom Viridiplantae; phylum Streptophyta; class Magnoliopsida; order Asterales; family Asteraceae; genus Artemisia; species Artemisia annua. The sequence continues at coordinate 93,666 of LBNU01007235.1, forward strand.
AATAGGTTGTCGCCAAACACGACTTCATGTATCGACGAAGGGAGTTCCTTGTCTTCCGACCGTATGATATAAAATATACAGGCAATTTCTCAGCTGCGTGTGACGTCTTTAGATAATGATAAACCCGTAGGTGATATGTTTTATTGATACGATATATATAGAGGCAATACATAATGAAACCCTAATGGACCCAATCCCACATACCGGGCTTGGGCCTTTTTATCATCTAATACTCCCCCGCAGTCCGAGCGGCGAAATCGCGAAAGCTCGGACTGGAGTAGTAAACTAGAAAAGAAATGAAAACATCAACATAATAAAAACATAACTTTAGTCGACTCGTAACAAAACCGTACTAACGGTCGACTTTAGTCGACTGGTACCAACGGTCGGCTAAGTCGACTGGTAACAACACCGTACCAACGGTCGACTTTAGGGACTGGTACCAACGGTCAACTTTAGTCGACCGGTAACAAAGCCGTACAAACAATCGACTAACAAACAAACATAAAACTATAACTTTTTTTTTTTTTTTTTTTTTTTTTTTTTTTTTTAACAATAAAATAAAAAAAACATAAACATAAACCCTAATACATTCTTACGCAGCCATACTTTTGACTTTTTCTCTCAAAACCAAAGTACGGTGCTAACTATCTTCTTTAATAACCAATCACAACACCGCTACTTCTTTCTTTGTTTTTGATAAACACGACACCTCAATATTAATGCAATAGTACGTGAATCAGTGGATCAGAGCGTGCAATATAAGGTGTTTAGTATATGATGTGACGGCTGGAATGATACGTGATTTATTTTATTTTGGGATAATGACTTTTAAATGTATCAAACTTGTCACGTTTTACTGAGTTGTGTATCGAACTTTTAATTTTGCTAACTTGTGGTCTGAACTTACTAATCTTTGCTATCTTGTGTACTAACGGGGTGATTAAGGGGCTTTACGTTTTTTCTTACCACGTTGGCATCCACGTTTGCATCCACGCTGGCCCTTTTTTGTCTTTTAATAATTAAATGGGCAAAATGACGAAAACAACCTTATCTTCATCTTTTGTATTTCTTTTTTCTTTTTTCAATATACAGTTGCTTCAAATTTGTTAACCAAAAACTACAAAATTCAAATCACTCGAGATTTCATAGAAAAAAATTAAGAACATAAAATTACAAATTTAATTCCAACACCTTTGAATGCACATAAACCTGAAGTTACATAACCAATTCAAAATCTTTACCCAAGATTTCTAATTAAATAAAGAAATAAACACCACCAGTTTTTTTTTGTGGTCCGATCTCCAATATTCGGCCACCCTGTCGGTGTTGGTCCAGCCACCCTGTCGGTGGTGGTCCGGCCACCCCGATCTCCAATATCCGGCTAAATAAATGCCTTGATCTGCGATAAGCAAGCTATGGAGTTCATAAATCGACTGATAGCTCAGCTACTGATCCGAAGCGCAATCCGTAAAGTTATATTCCTCCATTAATCATGTCCTATTTACATGTTATGAACTAGTTGAAAAAGAGTCCTTTTTAAGGCTATGATATCCTCATATTGATATCACTTTCTCACTCACTTTCACACCCTTTTCTTACAACTCAGTGAGTCACAAAGAACAGACCCTTCACCATTAAATACTAATGACCCATCATTTTAACGAGCCAAAAAAAATCATCTTTACTTCCAATATTTTATGTCGACTGACTTAATATGAATCACCAACGGACAACTCATGACATACTATTTTCTTCATTTAAGCCTAAACCCTTCTACCATCTTTGGTTGCTCCAATCTTTTTATGACCGGAGATGTTGTTGGAGCTATGTCCATGGCTTTGGTCATGTGTGGATTTGTGTTCACCATATTTCAATCGGTGAGGCACCTGAAGATTTTTGTGTGTCGTTTAATCAAGATCTTAGACTGGTTCTTTATCATGATCAGTTTCTGGGTTTATTGGTGTGATGATTTCGGAGTGTGATTTTTATGGTGAATCGGTGGTTTATCATCTTTTGATGATTTGTTGAACGGATCTGGCTTTGAGATCTATTTTTCTTGATAACAGATCTGGATTGTGTGGTTTTGTTGTGTTTTGAAGATTTTTTTGGGTATGATTTTGGTGTTTGATCTTTTTTTGAGATATGTGTTTTCTGGGTTTGTGTTCTTCAATTATGGGAGGTTATGTTTTTGATAAGATTTTGTTGTACCTGAGTTTTTTAAACGTGTGATGGATCTGGATCAGAGAGAAGAGGGTAAAAGCTTTAGGGTTTATTTTAGATTGGGGGTAATTGGGATTTAAAAAAAAAAAGTATTATAAAAAAGAAAATAACGGGAAACGGGGAAAAATAACGGGTTTTTTTAATAATATAACGGAGTCAATGCAGTCAACTTTGCCAACTCAGCTAAAATCCTTGCCATGTGGATTGAGTACACAAGATAACAAAGATTAGTAAGTTTAGACCCCAACTTAGCAAAATTAAAAGGTCGATACACAACTCAGTAAAACGTGTCAAGTTGGATACATTTAAAACTCATTATCCCTTTTATTTTTAAGTATAGGTAGTTGTGACGGGGTGGCACAAAAGTGGCGGCTTGATGACCTAGTAGGTCTCAAGATCATACCTGCTCTGATACCAATGATAAACCCGTAGGTGATATGTTTTATTGATACGATATATATAGAGGCAATACATAATGAAACCATAATGGACCCAACCCCACATACCAAGCTTGGGCCTTTTTATCATCTACTACCTCCGTCCCAATTTAGATGTCATGGGCCCACAAAACACACATATTAAGAAATCTTTGTTTGTATGTTGTAAAATGACAATAATATCCTCAAGTTATTATTTCAAATCTTTGATTGTGTTTTGTCTTTTATGGGCAAAACTAGAAATTGCTTAAAAATGACAACTAATTTGGGACAACAAAAAGTGAAAAAATGGACAACTAAAATGGGACGGAGGGAGTAATACTTTTGCATTAATAAATGAATATAAAATAGTAAAAGCAATTTGTTGGTCCAAATTATAAAGCTATTGCAGGCTTGCAGTCACATGTGTACCAGTACCAATAATAAGTGGTTAAAACACTAAAACACCATACAAACGAAACATATTCCAGATTTAAAGCTATTACAAATTCCATATCTCCATGCCACACTACTATCTGGTTGATGTATTCCAACAATTGAACTAAACCCTTGACCCATAAGATCGGTTAATTTACGGCAATCAGATGATTAAACAGGTCAAAAAGTAACGTATTTCATATTAAATGGGTCAGGTAATACAAACAAGTTGACTTCCTTTTTTTCTATTGTTTCATTAATTAATGAAAAGAAAATATCTTTTATATAATAAAAGAATTACATCATTTCGGAGGTAATTAATAAAATATTATAAGTGTCAAATTTATAAAAATAAAAACTTAAAAAAAGAGGAGGTAATTAATAAAACATTAGCGGTTGAATTTTAAATATATTATAAGGAGTTAAGTGTAAAATTATAAATCTCCATGTTTTTTTTTGATAACTTTAGATAATAAACAAATAACCCTTACACTTTATACACACTACACTTTATAATATGAACTTTGTTTACAATTACATGAGTATTAGTATTGGTTTGAGACTTCCATCCATTAAACTTACAAAATTTTATAAATGTACGAATTAGTTTTAATATACGTTAAATACTTTTAAAATAAATATTAGTTTCAAACTTCCATCTATTAAAGTATCTTTTTTCTATGTACGTTAAATATAAATAAGAACTCATGTTATCCTATTTAAAAGTTTAATCTATACGTACACGGGTTTGAATATTAAATACAGTTAAACTATTATTAACGGTAATATAAATATCAAATGGTAAGTACGAGTTACTGTGATATGAAAATAAATATACGCGATTGTACTTATAACGAATCATGTAATTATTATTTAAAGTTTATATACGGATATCCGGAAAAACATTTTTAAAAAACTTCACCAACGCTCATTATGTGCTACTAAACTCGCATATTTTGTAAAACATGATATCAATAGTGGAAGTTAAACAACAACATCAACCTCAACATTAACGTCTATGTCAGCTAAACAAAGTTAAATCATTCATCCAATAAAATTTTCACAAAATATTAATTGATATTAATACATAATGAAAAACTCATGCATACTTATTAGTTGTACTTATATCATAATTTTCACGGGTAAATTCTTATATATCCATATAGTAAACAAAAATTTTAAAATAAATTTGATTATAACATTAAAAGGAGACACATTTAAGAATCCAATACAAGGTCGATGCTACGGTTATATTTACAATTTATGCTAACTATTTTTCTTACTTTCGCACATGTTGATGCTCTAACTTTTTAAAATATACATAAGATTTTCTGTTTTTAAACGATAATACTATATAATTAAATTTTTCTGAAAAAACCCCGTGCGTGCACGGGTATTATAACTAGTAAGCACTATTATAAATTAAATATTTTTAAGAATACTCATTTTGTTAATTTAAATTTGAAATTAAATACAATCGTCTACAGTATTAAAAAACTCAACAAAAACTGAAAAACATCAAAACCAATAAAACCATTGCCGCCGTTTTCCTCCAAAGTCCAAACCCTTTGATAAATGGCAATCACCACCACCACCATTGCCGCCGTTTCCTCCACCATGATCACCACCACCCGCCTCTCACCACGATTTAACACCACCATAAAACCACCCTCCACTCTCTCTTTATTCTCATCAAAACCCCACTTAAACCCCTTAAGAACATCCTTAAAAACATCCTCAAAAAACCCAATATCCGACATGATCTCACCATTCAACAATGATGATGATCATGACGACAAGCCACGAGAAGAATGCGGCGTTGTAGGAATATACAACGACCCCGAAGCCTCGCGTCTATGCTACTTAGCACTCCATGCTCTCCAACACCGCGGACAAGAAGGCGCGGGAATTGTAGCAGCCACCCGTGACGGAGTTCTCAACTCCGTCACGGGAGTTGGTCTAGTCTCAGAAGTATTTAACGAAAGCAAACTTAATCAACTTCCTGGCTCCCATGCAATAGGACACGTTAGATATTCAACTGCGGGACAGTCTATGCTTAAAAATGTCCAACCATTTGTTGCTGATTACATGCATGGACGTGTAGGTGTTGCACATAATGGAAATCTAGTAAATTACGAAAGATTGAGGCGTGAGTTGGAAGAAAATGGTTCGATATTTGGGACGAGTAGTGATACTGAAGTTGTGTTGCATTTGATTGCTGTTAGTAAGAAAAGACCGTTAATTGCGAGGATTGTTGAAGCTTGTGAGAAGCTAAAAGGTGCTTATAGTATGGTGTTTATAACTGAAGATAAGTTGGTTGCTGTTAGGGATCCTTATGGGTTTCGTCCGTTGGTTATGGGTAGGAGAAGTAATGGTGCGATTGTTTTTGCTTCGGAGACATGTGCTTTGGATTTGATTGAAGCAACGTATGAGCGAGAAGTTATGCCTGGTGAGGTTTTGGTTGTGGATAAAAAAGATGGTGTTCAATCATATTGTTTGTCGCAACATCCTGAGCCTAAGTCTTGTATATTTGAGCATATTTATTTTTCGATGCCAAATTCGATTGTGTTTGGGATGTCAGTGTATGAGTCTAGGCGTATGTTCGGTGAGATATTGGCTACGGAGGCTGGGGTGGATTGTGATGTGGTGATTCCTGTACCGGATTCTGGTGTTGTGGCTGCATTAGGGTATGCTGAGAAAGCTGGTGTCCCATTTCAACAAGGGTTGATTAGGTCGCATTACGTTGGTAGGACCTTTATTGAGCCATCACAAGGGATTAGGGATTTTGGTGTAAAGCTTAAACTTGCTCCTGTACGGGCGGTTTTGGAGGGAAAGAGAGTTGTGGTGGTTGATGATTCGATTGTTAGAGGGACTACTGCGTTAAAGATTGTGAGATTGTTAAAAGAAGCAGGAGCTATAGAAGTTCATATGAGGATTGCTAGTCCACCTATTATTGCTTCCTGTTATTATGGTGTTGATACACCGAATTCTGAGGAGCTGATATCAAATAGGATGAATGTGGAGGAGATTAGGGAGTTTATTGGGTGTGATTCACTTGCTTTTCTTAGTTTCGATAGTTTGAAGAAAATGTTGGGTGGGAATTCGGGTGGTTTTTGCTATGCTTGTTTTTCGGGTAAGTATCCAGTGGCACCAAATGGCAATGTGAATAAGGTTGTTGATTTTGTTGATGATGGGTTGAATGGAAGTATCCAGTCTATTGATGGAGGGTGGCTTCAAGGGAGTGAAGATCAAGGTCAGGATTTGAATCATGAAGAAGATAACTAAGTTTCCGTCTAATTTTGGTATTGACACCTCTGTTTTGGTAGATTTTTTATATTGACACGTCCGTTTTTGGTAGAGTTTTCTAAACTATCTTATATGTGTTTCCTTAAGATAACTTGGCTTTTTGGATGAATCTATATGGTCTTTTAGTAACGCAGAGTGTATTTTATTGAGTGATGAATTGTATCATGAGTACTTTTTCTTTTGTGTTTGGATGTCAATGAATTGAACCAAACCGGGCAGTTAGTATTTCTATTATGCTCGAGTCAGATTTTTGAACTGGTCCAATCATATTCATCTTAGATATTTGGAGCTCGTGATGCCAGCCTATAGACTCTGATTATACAAGCTAGTACAGTTTGTCCGTTTTGGCCCATAATTTTGACATGTTGAGTACTCATGCAGCAGCATTATGGTTATCGCATGCAGACATGAACATGGGAACAACTCAGTCTCTTGGTGGTTTTTTCTTGATTTTTGGTTCCCATTGTATATTATATATCTAAAGTATAATAAGCGGGATACCCGACCCGCCACCCACTTTAGCTCCGACAACTTATATCCGTCCGATCTTGCTTATATCGTCGTGGTTTGTTGATGTCCTCCCGATCTGAGCTAATGAACAGTGTTAGCTACAGTACACGCCACCTCCTGCTTTTGGGTTGTTGTAAGAACGCCACCTGTTGCGGTTTGTTGGTATTTGTTCTGTGTGGCGGTTTCAATTCTCTCTTTCTCAAAGGTTTTTATGTCTGCCGGTTCCTCTCTCTCTCTCTCTCTTGCATACGATTGTGTCTCTTTGATTGATATGTCAAGGTAACGAATCGGTATTTCAATCATAATTAGTTTGGTCTATGTAAAAGCAATGAATTTTGGTTATGCGTTTTTTTTATTTTTAAGCTTTTGTGATATGGGTTTTCTTTTATTCGGTATAAAAACTGAATTGTTGTTTTAGGTTAGTTGAATTTCTATGTGTATGTGGTATCTCATAAATTTTTTTTGTTTCCAGTTTTTGGTTCGATAGTTGTTGTTTGAAGATTAGACTTGATTTGTTAGGGTTACTGTTTCAGGATTGACGATTAGTTGTTCTTATGCTTTAGTACAAATATAAGTTAATTAGTTAGGGTTATTGTTTGAAAATTAAGGGTGTGATGTACTGATGTTCTGCGATTGAGGATTATCTGTTCTTACGCTTTAGTGGAAATCTTACTTTATTAGTGAAAGTTATTGTTTGAAGATTAAGGGTATGTTCTACTGATGTTCTGACTTCTGATTTGTGAAAGCCGAGATACTTTAACATTTGTATCCTTGGTTAGGTGAAAAAAGCAGTGCTTCAAAAACTTTATATATAGTTCCGTAAGTTGTGGCGTTGCACTCATGTTTTTGATTCATCTGTCTTTGTTAGACTTGAGATTCGTAAAAGCTGGAACATGTTTAAGAAACGTGCACACATAGGCGGATCCATCCAACGACTAAACCCATGTCTCCGTTTTTTGACGAAGTAAGGAAGTGGGTTAAATCCTACTTATTGGTCCCGGCCCAGAAAAGTAGTTTTAGTAGAAATTTAAGTTTCGGATTTGTGAAAGCAGAAGTATTTTGGCATTTTTGTCCTAGATTAGGTAAAAAAAAAGACGTGTTCATTTATTGGATGAAACAACAGTACGCGCACTGAAACCATACATTGTTTGCAGAGGGGTGCTTATGGTTAAATCATTTGTTTAAGGATTATAATGATAGGTGATTAAAGGAGTGCAAGTTAAGTTGAAGTATGTGTTACCATATGAGGTATTTAGTGTCGAATGATGGTTTTTGTGGTTTTGAGTCTTGAACTAAGTTGGAGAGCTGGCATAATCTGGGGATTTGCTCGAGATATGACAAACATTCGGCATTTTAGAGACCAGGGTATGTCTTGGGGAGTTCCGGTGAAGGTTTACACTAAATGGTTAGTTGAGTCATGTTTGTGAATGTGGTGATGTAGCTCACTGATAATGAACGACTCGAGTATACCGAAGTTGTAGTGTATAAGATGTGTTTTTAATTGCTTTGGTCTATATTGATTTCGTGTTGGAGATTAAGAGTTACGTTTTTCTTATAGATCTATGCTTAATGTTATGGGATCCATATGTAATTGAGCGTGTCCTTATAGTTGTGATCGGGCTTATTTTGTTGTGTTGACCGAGACATGTTAAAGGGATTTAGGATAATTGTTCTTTTCATTGAAGAATGGTAATTGGAGATTAGACAGGTGTAGATAAATAAAAACATTGTCGCATGATGTCTTTGTTCTAGAAAATAATTTTGGTGTTCTCAATACAGGACACGATTTTCTTGATTTATTTGATTTGTTGAGACTATTTACATTACAAACTTTGGTTGCTAAGAGACTTTGCTTTGCAGCTGTGAAGCTTACACAAATCAGATAACCTCTAATTTTTTTTGATAGTGGCTTACTTTGATGGGAAGAAGCTCCAGGTGGGTGTTCGGGCAGATGTATTCTGTCTGCTGCACATATGCAGTTCTTGCGGGTGTTTGGTATACAAATTATCATACTTATAATTTGCTTATTGCGCTTTCAATCAGTGTTTGGTGGTGATATTGGCTGTGATGAGTGCGAACGGCTCACGTTTAGTTCTTTTTCTGTATATATTTGTTACTGATGCCATTGAGTTGAAAAAATATTTAGTAATAAACTGAGTAGCTACAAACTCCATTATCAGGTTTGCTAATCCAAATGTCTATTTGTATATATGTGCGTAGCTGCTATCGGAAGCTGATGCTTATGTTATTACTTATTCTGAGTTGATGGATACTCATCTGTGTTTGAGGTCGGCACCTCTATTGAATTGGCATCTGCAGGTACCAATCGCCATGAACAGATATCTGCAAATGATCCGGCCGTGGTTGGTCTGAATTGCTTTTTTCGTTTTTGTTCTTAATACTTTATGCCGTAACTCTTTATGTCTTCTGGTATATATCAGTGGTATATAGTATTGTGCTTATGTCTTACTCTTTTGTCTTTGTAGTGGTATATAGTATTGTGCTTATGTCTTATTCTTTTGTCTTTGTAGGTTATAGACATGTTCCAAAGGTCCTGGACTTTGGTGCAGGCATTTATGGGATGGTACCAACCGTCGTTCTGCAACTGAGATGGAAGCACCAACGAGCCTCGGTGTTGCAAAAGAAACTTATGTTTCTTAAACTTTATGTTTTTATTATTACTATTTTTTTCTATTTTTTTTAATTCCATTTTTTTCTCTTTTGGGTTCTGTGAACAGGTGTGAGTGGATGTGTTCATGGTGATCGACAGGTGTGTTGTTCTAATGTTTCTTGCCTAACGAGTGTTCCCAAAATCAATTACATATGATTGTTTGATGTTAACGTTCAAGGTAAAGAGAATTTAGAACATTGTGTTCATTTCCAAAATATGGTTTTGTGAGCTATTTGGGGATTGTGTGCAGGCATCTCTTGCCCGTGCAGTTTAGGTGACAGCACATTCAAAAGGACGTACTAAAATGCAAGAAGTTGTCACTCTCATTTCACAAAATCAGGCCTCAACAAGTGACAGTGGTACGCATGTGGAAAACTGGCGAAAAGCAAACGAATAAAATTGCGTTCATAGGTAAACCTTTCACCATCCTTCGGACCCGTTTTCACTAAAGATGACACTTTCATTCCATTTATCTAGAAATTAGTTGATTTTGTGTTTGCTTCGATGGAATGGCATCAACTGACCGAGCACGTTTGACACATAATTAAACAAAGATAGGCATTTGAGTATGTTTATGTAATTCAGCAAATGTACATGACTGGGCCTCTTTGGAAATAGAGGGGCAAAAATCTTAGCTCTGTACCGTTACAAATTGTAGTTTAGTGATGGGTCTTCTTCCATCATTTGGAACAGCTACTTATATATCGTTATGTGAATGTGAAATGTCAAATGTGTTAGCACTTGTCTGTATAACAATAGTGTCATATGTGTTTGTGACTTCATTCTACTTCTTTTTTATTTTCTTTTCTTTTGTTAGAGTTACTATTTGAGAACCAAGGATTAGTTGCGCTGATGTTTTCCATATGCAGCTTCTGGTATAAATTTTTATCGAAACAGAGCTGATTGCAGCGGGATCTAAAATCGGCAGCTACACAACACATGATCAAACACGCAACTGAATAACTATGTGGCCAGGGCCAAAGCCATATGTACCAAAAGAGAATGAGAGGAACCATCTGACATAAGAGACATCTTATCACTTGTTTACAATTGACTGAGATGAGTTCATTCTAATCTCAGATCACTTCAGTAGAGAGTTTAGCTAAAAAAAGAAAACGGGTCAAATGAGCAAAGCTGGTAAAATGGGACAAGCTGAAATCGTACTTCTAAGATATATAACCATTTGAAATATAATTTATTTAAATATTTAAATTACTGTTATGATAGTATTGATTATTTATCGAAAATTTAAACATTAATGAACAAGAGATTTGTGGGTCAACCCCAACCCATACTAAAAGAAGACCTGTTTCAACCAGTAATAACCCAAAAGTAGTGACCTGTCTATTTAGCCACCACTAATTCTAACCACCCAGCTTGACCTCCTCCTCACAAGAGATGCAAAAAACAAACGAATAAAGAAACTTGTATCATCATATAGCAACTAGTATAAGCATACTCATAATCACGAGGCTCTTGCCCTGACTGAAACGACCGAGTGATTTTACTCATTAGGGACTGCTGCACCACCATTTTGCTGTTGGGACTGCTGCACCTGCTGATGATGTAACTGAAACACTTGTGGACTGATTGATAATTGTGAAAAGTTAGTAGCATCTCCATTTAACTCCATTGCCATGAGCTTTAAGCGTTGGACCTCAGTGGTTAAAGCATCATTTAGAGCTGCCAACAGTCGGTCAAGCAAACAAAGATTATGAATTTTATTTGTTTATACTAGGTATCAATTTTACAATTCCCCCAACTAATATTTCATGGTTTCTTTTATATAATTAGTGTAGCCAACAGACATTCTACCACTGTGGTTACATTCTAAGGTATGTAAACGACTTACATAGAAGATCTCAGAACTGATGGAACTTTTCACAATTATCAATCAGTCCACAAGTCTTTATAGACCATTCTGTTGATCATGTACGTAATATCTCTACATTGACAAGAATATGCTCAAAAGTCTAGTTGAGCATGATTAGAGCCTTGATCATGTATGTAATATCTCTATGTTGACTCAAAAAGTCAATTTGAGCATCATTAGAGTATATGAGGAGCAAGATACATAAGCCTAAACAAAAATGAATAGAGAGCATTTGGGAGTTTTAATTTAAATCATTTCAATATGAGCAAGGGTGCATTACAAGCTTTTTTATTCATAGTGACCTACACTAACAGTCTTTCTTAAGTACTTAAGTCCTGGTTCAAAATTAATCATGGTTTAACTTTCACCATGTTTTTATGTTTGGACAGCATTGCACGTTACCTATAATTTCGGGTGCCTCTGGTTTTAATTTGTGCAGATTCATCTTTTTTGGCGTCAGGAGGATGTCTACTATTGTTCTTTATTTATGCAAATTATATGGTTTCATGAAGAAGAAAAAAATCCCAGGTGTACCCAAGTAATTCCCACATCTCATTTGCTACTATGCATTCCTAAAAGATCGACTGAACTCAGTATATTGCATATATATGTTCTCTAAAGAAGGAACTTGATTCATACCATCCCGGAGTTGGGCTTGCTGCTCCATTGCTTGCAGACGAAACTTTAGCTCACTATTCTGACTTGTTAGGCTAGTTTGATCTCTCTGGAGAGCAAGAAAACATAACCAGTTGAAAGAACATCAAAAACAAAAACCCTTTGTAAAGCGAATGACGAACTCCCACCTGCAATAACATAAGCTGCGCAGACAATGCTGTTGCTTCATTCTGTAAAGTTTGAACCTTGTTTTCCAATTCCGTAATATAACGCATCTTCCTTTCTTTGGAACGAGCAGCAGACTGACGATTAGCCAAAATCCTAAGAAACACAGCAATCTTTTTAAGCAGCAGAATTCAGAAATCAATAACTCTTCAAATATTCTGTGTGTCAAGGCCTTCTTCCTATGACCTAAAATGTTTGACAGGTAATATCCCTGTCCTAAAAGTGAACGTTGACTTAAGCCAACAGTCTACAAAAATGTTTCAACGCCTGTCAAACATCTAGAATGACAACAAACAACGAATCCTGCTAACCTACGTCAATGGATAGTTGTGATCGAGCTTATTTTGTTGTGTTGACCGAGACATGTTAAAGGGATTTAGGATAATTGTTCTTTTCATTGAAGAATTACAGTAATTGGAGATTAGACGGGTGTAGATAAATAAAAACATTGTCGTATGATGTCTTTGTTCTAGAAAATAGTTTTGGTGTTTTCTCAATACAGGACACGATTTTCTTGAATTATTTGATTTGTTGAGACTATTTACATTACAAACTTTGGTTGCTAAGAGACTTTGCTTTGCTCATGCTTTGCAGCTGTGAAGCTTACACAAATCAGATAACCTCTAATTTTTTTTGATAGTGGTTTACTTAGATGGGAAGAAGCTCCAGGTGGGTGTTCGGGCAGATGTATTCTGTCTGCTGCACATATGCAGTTCTTGCGGGTGTTTGGTATACAAATTATCATACTTATAATATGCAGTTCTTGCGGGTGTTTGCTTCTTGCGGGTGTTTGGTGGTGATATTGGCTGTGATGAGTACGAACGGCTCACGTTTAGTTCTTTTTCTGTATATATTTGTTACTGATGCTATTGAGTTGAAAAAATATTTAGTAATAAACTGAGTAGCTACAAACTCCATTACCAGGTTTGCTAATCCAAATGTCTATTTGTATATATGTGCGTAGCTGCTATCAGAAGCTGAGGCTTATATTATTACTTATTCTGAGTTGATGGATACTCATCTGTGTTTGAGGTCGGCACCTCTACTGAATTGGCATCTGCAGGTACCAATCGCCATGAACAGATATCTGCAAATGATCCGGCCGTGGTTGGTCTGAATTGTTTTTTTCGTTTTTGTTCTTAATACTTTATGCCGTAACTCTTTATGTCTTCTGGTATATATCGGTGGTATATAGTATTGTGCTTATGTCTTATTCTTTTGTCTTTGTATATAGACATGTTCCAAAGGTCCTGGACTTTGGTGCAGGCATTTATGGGATGGTACCAACCGTCGTTCTGCAACTGAGATGGAAGCACCAACAAGCCTCGGTGTTGCAAAAGAAACTTATGTTTCTTAAACTTTATGTTTTTATTATTACTATTTTTTTCTATTTTTTCTTATTCAATTTTTTTCTCTTTTGGATTCTGTGAACAGGTGTGAGTGGATGTGTTCATGGTGATCGACAGGTGTGTTGTTCTAATGTTTCTTGCCTAACGAATGTTTTCAAGGTAAAGAGAATTTAGAACAATGTGCTCATTTCCAAAATATGGTTTTGTGAGCTATTTGGGGATTGTGTGCAGGCATCTCTTGCCCGTGCAGTTTAGGCGACGGCACATTCAAAAGGACGTACTAATGCAAGAAGTTGTCGCTCTCATTTCACAAAATCGGGCCTCAACAAGTGACAGTGGTAAGCATGTGGAAAACTGGCGAAAAGCAAACGAATAAAATTGCGTTCATAGGTAAACCTTTCACCATCCTTCGGACCCGTTTTCACTAAAGATGACACTTTCATTCCATTTATCTAGAAATTAGTTGATTTTGTGGTTGCTTCAATGGAATGGCATCAACTGACCGAGCACGTTCAACACATAATTAGACAAAGATAGGCATTTGAGTATGTTTATGTAATTCAGCAAATGTACATGCCTGGGCCTCTTTGGAAATAGAGGGGCAAAAATCTTAGCTCTGTACGCTTACAAATTGTAGTTTAGTGATGGGTCTTCCATCATTTGGAACAGCTACTTATATATCGTTATGTGAAATGTCAAATGTGTTAGTACTTACCTAGTTACCTGTATAACAATAGTGTCATATGTGTTTGTGACTTCATTCTACCATTTTTTTTTTTAATCTTTTTGTTAGAGTTACTATTTGAGAACCAAGGATTAGTTGCGTTGATGTTTTCCATATGCAGCTTCTGGTATAAATTTTTATCGAAACAGAGCTGATTGCAGCGGGATCTAAAATCGGCAGCTACACAACACATGATCAAACACGCAACTGAATAACTATGTGTCCAAACAACCCGCTGCGAAGCGCGGGCTTAAAACCTCGCGTTCTTCAATTGCCAGGGCCAAAGCCATATATACCAAAAGAGAATGAGAGGAACCATCTGACATAAGAGACATCTTATCACTTGTTTATAATTGACTGAGATGAGTTCATTCTAATCTCAGATCACTTCAGTAGAGAGTTTAGCTAAAAAAGAAAAGGGTCAAATGAGCAAAGCTGGTAAAATGGGACAAGCTGAAATCGTACTTCTAAGATATATAACCATTTGAAATATAATTTATTTAAATATTTAAATTATTGTTATGATAGTATTGATTATTTATCGAAAATTTAAACATTAATGAACAAGAGATTTGTGGGTCAACCCAACCCATACTAAAAGAAGACCTGTTTCAACCAGTAATAACCCAAAAGTAGTGACCTGTCTATTTAGCCACCACTAATTCTAACCACCCAGCTTGACCTCCTCCTCACAAGAGATGCAAAAAACAAACGAATAAAGAAACTTGTATCATCATATAGCAACTAGTATAAGCATACTCATAATCACGAGGCTCTTGCCCTGACTGAAACGACCGAGTGATTTTACTCATTAGGGACTGCTGCACCACCATTTTGCTGTTGGGACTGCTGCACCTGCTGATGATGTAACTGAAACACTTGTGGACCGATTGATAATTGTGAAAAGTTAGTAGCATCTCCATTTAACTCCATTGCCATGAGCTTTAAACGTTGGACCTCAGTGGTTAAAGCATCATTTAGAGCTGCCAACAGTCGGTCAAGCAAACAAAGATTATGAATTTTATTTGTTTATACTAGGTATCAATTTTACAATTCCCCCAACTAATATTTCATGGTTTCTTTTATATAATTACTGTAGCCAAAAGACATTCTACCACTGTGGTTACGACTTACATAGAAGATCTCAGAACTAATGGAACTTAACATATTTAAGTCTTTATAGACCATTCTGTTGATCATGTACGTGATATCTCTACATTGACAAGAATATGCTCAAAAGTCTAGTTGAGCACGATTAGAGCCTTGATCATGTATGTAATATCTCTACGTTGACTCAAAAAGTCAATTTGAGCATCATTAGAGTATATGAGGAGCAAGATACATAAGCCTAAACAAAAATGAATAGAGAGCATTTGGGAGTTTTAATTTAAATCATTTCAATATGAGCAAGGGTGCATTACAAGCTTTTTTATTCATAGTGACCTACACTAACAGTCTTTCTTAAGTACTTAAGTCAGTGGTTCAAAATTAATCATGGTTTAACTTTCACCATGTTTTTATGTTTGGAAAGCATTGCACGTTACCTATAATTTCGGGTGCCTCTGGTGTTAATTTGTGCAGATTCATCTTTTTTGGCGTCAGGAGGATGTCTACTATTGTTCTTTATTTATGCAAATTATATGGTTTCATGAAGAAGAAAAAAATCCAGGTCAGGGTACCCCAGTAATTCCCATATCTCATTTGCTACTATGCATTCCTAAAAGATCGACTGAACTCAGTATATTGCATATATATGTTCTCTAAAGAAGGAATTTGATTCATACCATCCCGGAGTTGGGCTTGCTGCTCCATTGCTTGCAGACGAAACTTTAGCTCACTATTCTGACTTGTTAGGTTAGTTTGATCTCTCTGGAAAGCAAGAAAACATAACCAGTTGAAAGAACATCAAAAACAAAAACCCTTTATAAAGCGAATGACGAACTCCCACCTGCAATAACGTAAGCTGCGCAGACAATGCTGTTGCTTCATTCTGTAAAGTTTGAACCTTGTTTTCCAATTCCGTGATGTAACGCATCTTCCTTTCTTTGGAACGAGCAGCTGACTGACGATTAGCCAAAATCCTAAGAAACACATCAATCTTTTTAAGCAGCAGAATTCAGAAATCAATAACTCTTCAAATATTCTGTGTGTCAAGGCCTTTTCCTATGACCTAAAATGTTTGATAGGTAATATCCCTGTCCTAAAAGTGAACGTTTGACTTTAGCCAACAGTCTACAAAATGTTTCAACGCCTGTCAAACATCTAGAATGATAACAAACAACGAATCCTGCTAACCTATGTCAATGCAAATAATAAACACAGCAATCTTTACGCACCTTTTCACCCTCTTTGGATCAGTTAAAGCCATCTCAGCAAGGTTCTCATTAGCCATTATTTTCTTAAGCTCAGCCTCGTTAAACACACCATTACCAAACTCCAAGCTAAACGTATCTGCATTTGGATCAACCGAATCACCCGACACTATTTTACCCATTTGCCCTCCGGGCGAAGGTGGCAGCTTAAGTGATTCCTCCATAAAATTCATCTTCCCCATAACACTATCCATAGATACACTTCTATAATGCCTTGTTGTTGGAGCAATGTCTCCGCCAGCACTCCTTTTAATCCCTTCTCTTTTATCAGAAACTGAACAGACCCCTGACCTATGCATATTGTTAGTACCACTTCCAATTACGCTACTTGTAGCCTCGTTATCACTACTATCACCTCCGTTCGCCTTTGTACCACTCGCTCTGCTATCTAAATCTTCACCGTTTTCAGCTCTAAAAGTGTTTAACCTACCCAAATTGGTTAAGTTTATATAAGCATTAAACATATCATCGTCAACTTCGCCTTCACATTTCCGCTCCCCCATTCCTTCAACATTACCCGATTCCCTTTTAACAGAAGTCCCTCTTAACGAAATCAACGGTGGCGACGACTGCAAAATAGTCGAAAACCCAAACGGAATATCACTATTTGACCTTCTATGCGTCTTACGTGGCGGGAGACTCACGTCACCCACCACATGATCAGAAAAAGGCCCCGAAACATTCTCCCTATACATAGACGGACTCAAAGGCGGCAAAGACTCACTCCCAAAAAACAAAGGCTGTGACAAAGTCCTGGAATGCGACGGCCCAGTCCCTAAACTCAAATTCTGCAAACCATCAGTCTGCAAAGTAGGCGACAACGGAGGCATCCCAACTCGTTTCCCACCGTTTTCATTATTTAAACACGGACGAAACTGGGCACGGAAATGGCCATGGCCAGTATTCGAATGCCGTGTTTCGGGATTATGACCCTCTTCATTTTCACTCATTTCCTAACCAGTAATCCAATATTGCCCCTAAAGCCTAAAACACTAACCTTAATAATAATGAACAAAATAACATAAAAGTAATAATGTCTATAAAACCCTAGCAAAAGCTAACAAATTGGTAAATAAATATAAAATAAAGTAAGTAAGGGAATATGGGTAATAAAGGGAAGAAGTAAAAAAGATATTTATAGTAAATGAGAGGCGAGAGGTACAAGAAACAAACTGGGTTTGTCCGCCAAATGGTGACTGACGGAATGGACGAAGCCGGCTGCCTGTGTTTCTTAATTCGTTGACAATGAATAATAGCTACTCTACTCTATCAAGTTCATGACCATTTTGTAATAAAAAGGTTTTTAAGAAATGGAGGATTTATATGTCAAAGAGTAGTAAACTGTCTAGAATGTGGTTTAGTTTAAGACTTTTGGGTGTTTGACTCACTGTTTGTTTAAGTTGTTTATGTTTCATAAGTTGATTATTTTGAAAATTGATTTGTTTATGTATTTAACTAGCTTAGAGACCCGTTGACACCGGGTAATTTTTTAAAGAAATAGAGAAATGAGATGATAAGAAAATTGATAACGTAAGCATGTTCCATTTAACATATGAAATAAAGAATGTGAAAATGCATCCATTATGCGATAAGAAATTGCTTTTCTTACAAATAAACTAACAAACATCTAAGCTTGGGGGTCTCCAAAATAGATTGTCTTGAGTAGCAAAAGATGTGTGTGAGCGTCCATCGATTCAAAACCCAATATCCATGGCATGCACACCTAATAGTTTGTATATGATGTGAGTAAATGCATTAGTAATAATATGCTATAATTGAGAAAATCAGAAAATGCATGTTATATTCTATGTTTCTTTATTCAGGTGCATTTAAAGGAAGTATTTTTTAGTGTATGATGCTTCATGTAGTAGTTTACGAAACTTGATAAGAGCTTTGAACGATTATCTTCTTCGTCATCCGCTTTCGTATGTAAGATAAACATGTAACCTACAAAAAGTATTGTAGACGTACACTTAACAAAACATTGGACACTGAATAGATGTATGCAAGAAGTAGAGTTGGTTCTTTTCGGTGGTGAAAAAGAAATTATGGATAAGCAAAGTATGTTTCATTTTCATAACACTTTTGATATAATTGTTCTTTTAGTTATTTCAATGAATAGATAAATTTGTTTTGTGAAATTACTTTCCAACTCCAAATATCGAGTGACCTTTCGGATTGCCACAACCTCTTTAATTGTATCCAAAGGCTTTTTTATGCACGACACTCAATTGCTCATTATGTAAAGATTACTTTGTTAACGAAAAGTCAGTACATAAGCATGTTTGTGTCCATTTTAAATCTGTTTTCACCTATATAAAAATAAAAATTGTTCTATTTTAAATCGTTCAATAACTTGTGTAAACCACACTTGTTCAAAATGGATTAGCAATTAAACATCACTCAAATTGTTTTATATACTTCAGTTCAAAGCAACCAATCCATTCCCAACCCGTATAAAATAATACGTATTTTAACTTGCTTTTTAGCTTGTCTATACAACCCATCTAAAGTATGCCATCGGTTCCAGCATCACCCAAAAATATGTTCGGAGAAAAAGAACACCACCCAACATTTTTTGGATTAAATTATAATACTTTTAGCAAATAAGTATTGAGTCCGTGCTCTTTTTTTTAACAATTATCTCTTTCACACAAACCTGATGAACCCACAATACAAGCCTGTGGTTTGGAACACCTGAGAACTTCAATCCATTGATAAAAATTCAGGCGAGAAAACGGACTGATCTATGACGACACCACTTTCACTTTTATCGACGTTGTCGCAACTTAAGTAGACCATTTATTCTCATGGAAATTTGGCCACCAGGTGATCATTTATAGTGTCGACGATTTCATTGGTGGGAGCAAGAATCGCTTTTTCTTGGAAGTACGCCGGATCATGCATGTTATCCAAAATGTTAGGATTTGTTCATAGAAAAAAATAAAACTCATTACATATGTTTTATACGAGTTGGGCAGCCCGCGCGTTGCCGCGGGATTTTTGGCAAATTTTTTTTATCCTTTTTTGTGTTTATGCTTAAATATTCCAAAAGTATTGTTAGCAATTTAAAAAATTATATACATCCCTGCATTTCATAGGTAACATCCCGTTATTATTTGTCCCAACAAAAGATATACTTTTTTGAAAAGATATAAGATATATTATTTGCCCCAACAAATGTACCAAAACTTGTGTGATGATAGGTAAAATGGCTAATCAAAGTTGGTAGTATACTGAGAATACGTATGGATCAGTTATCACAATCTGCATATCTTTTCAGTTTGTACTTGTTCCAGTAAGATCATCAGTGGTGTATGGTCTAGTGCACTGTAAGTTGCTGCTAATGGATTGACCATCAATACTTCGTACTCTCCTATGCCACCTTGCACTTGCAGAGTGTTTTGTCGATGCAGCTATGTGTGCGAAATATGATCACAAAAAACATATCAGATAGCTGCAACGGAACGGGTCTAATGCATTGAGATAACAAAAGGTATAGATACCAACGCATAAGCAAGATCAATAAAATCTCACTATAGATACTAACGCATAAGCAATATCAATAAAAATTCACTATAGATACTAATGCATAAGCAAGATCAATAAAATTTCACTGTTATTTAGGCCATTTATCCTTTAACCATGCGTTGGATAACCATGCGTTGGTATCTGGAAAATGTTATAGTTTTTCTCCAATGGATCAAATAGAAATGACATTATTCGGGACAGTATATGGGTCAAGGACATCACATTTCGCTTATTGTACCAAGTATCCTTGGTTTTGCAAGAGTTGGGTGACATGAAACTGTAGTTGGCTTTTGTTTAATGAGTAAATTCATGGATGAATATAGGTTACATTGGCACTGGGACAATGTATAATCAAGCGAACTTTTATGGTACTTGCTCCTATTTTATAACACATTTTGTTGTTTATGGAACAAAGGATCATTTTTATTTAATTGCATTAACTGGCAAAAAGAAGGACCGACATGCTTACCTTTTCCCTTTGGCAACCTGTATTCCAACATTATAGGCAGCACCCTCATATCTGATTGACAACACAAAATTAGACACCATCAGTGCAAAAGATAAACAATCATTCATTCATCACTGAATTTTCTGAACCATTCTATACGGAATCAATCTCGAACAACCGATAAAAAATTACCTGAATGTGTGGCATTAGACTATTGAAACCATGCTGCTGAGAATTTCTTGATCTCATCCAGATCCACTTCGTTACCCGCTGTCAGAAACATGAGTTGGATCAGCACCAAAAACTGTACCAACTAAATCAGCAAGCAAAGTCATACCTGTTGGGAAGTGCAGACCATGAGGAAGCATGTACAACTTCGTTATCCGAATAATCCCAAATATTACCCGAATAATTTTTAATAAAATCCTTAAATTGTCATTTTTATTTTAGAAGTAAATGAAGGGCTCAGTCTACCATCTGGTGATCGGTCTCATACCCCAAATCATTTGCACAAACCTAGAATTATATCTGCTGAAACAGCGTTATAGTTCAAGATAGTGCACAATGTCCCACATAACATCGGTGCACATTAAAATAAAGAATGTCCAAAAAACAATGAATACCTGAACCGGATCGAGCACGTTTTTTGTCTGCCGGTATGTGTGCTCACGTTATGCAACCTGGTATCATGGCTCCCAAAATCAGATGCAATAATAATAGCACCGAACAGACCACCGTCAGTTATTTTAACAGGTTAGTGAAGAGTACAAAATTTATAAAAATAAATGTACCAGATATGGTAAATCTGTTTCAAAAAACGTAGTCGTTTAACAAACTACCAATGTGATTATTGACCAAAACCAAGAATCAATAGTTTGAACATACCTCATTTGCACCACAATATACCTCTTGAGATTTACAACGAAAATCTTGTACGGCATACCATTTGACAAAACAACTGAAGTGGCTGATGATGGTTGTATTCTCCTACATCAATCGTTAAACACATGCATATTAAGTAAATATTCTAGCAAATAAGAACATAAAACAGAATCGAAAGATCAATGTTATATTGTAAGCAAGAAAATCCAAATTATAAAAGATGAATTACTTTAGTTATTATATAAGAGCGCAAGAAAATGATTTTTAAAAGTTTTGGGCTTTTGGCTATCATTACTTTGACCACTATGTATCATGTTGCAAATGGTACATCATACACGACCAGCTTGAACCACACTACCCTGCACCATACACGAACGACCTGAACCTTCGTTAACACGCGTAAGTATTTAAAAAAATATATGATTTTATTGCTGAAATGACTAACTTTGATCCGACTGAATTCAATTTCTATTCAAGTATCAGTTTTGACCCATTTTCGTGACCCACCCAAAATCTGTTTTGACCCATTTGCATGACCCGCGCAATTTCGCGTAATGGCTTATTAACAGTGGGATCGATCCTACTGTCTACCCTTCTTTTTTTTTCTAGCTGATATTCATCTCTTAACTCATCTGAAATCAAGTACAGATCTAAACATTAAGAGCTATTAACACGAAACTAACACTTAAATCAGTTCGTCTTCTTAATTTCTATACTATTCTATTGCAAACACACCTTATTATATCTGTACTAACCTGATATATATGTCAAGTCTGCGCATTGGTCTTGCGTTAACCTAGAGAACCGTTAACCACTTGACCAAACACCATCTGTTAAGGAGTTAGCGGCCCAATCATACCGAGACATCTACATTCACGTGTGCACAACAACGTAAACCACCCTGCACAACAACGTAAACCACCCTGCACAACAATATACATCCATTCAGTCCCTAACAAAAGCTAAACTCCACTTGATTGTATCCCGTTTTTCATTATAATAACCACATTTCATGAACTTTCTAGTAAAGTGAACTCATAAAGTAGAAGAATAAGACAATTTGAAAAATCTTGTAGCTAAACTTTGTAGAGACTTACAGCGAGTTGCATCACACACATAAACTCTTCACTAATAGGAGACCCGGCATCATTCACACTGCTTTGGAAATTACCCCTGGGAGTATCTTGTTGCATTGTACGCTGATCAAATTTACTTGTTGATGAATTGCCCTTCTTAGCCTGATGCACAGATATTGTAGTTGATGCTGTGAATAAGAGAAAAGGATAGCAATGGTTATTAGTGTTGTGCATCAAATACACATAAGCGATAAGGTGTTTATTAAATTTAGAAGTAAATTCCTTAAAAATAGAATCTATTGCTTTACCATGAGGTAGATTATCAAGTAAGTCACTTTCATTTGCAGTAGCACGGGTTTCTGAAGCATAGTGTAAACCATCTTTTTCATAAAGATCCCTCACAACCTGCAAATTTAATCAGGGTTAGCGTTTTTCTCTTTGTCTAAGAAACTGCACTATATATCTAAAAGCTTTTGTATCTGTTTATTTGACTCTATCCAAATAACCACCTGCTCCTCCTTTTGGTCACCTATTTACCCACTTTAAGTCAAACCACAACACTACATCCAGCCACTTACCCAGTAAAGACCGATTAAACTACAATGGGTATTTTGTGTAAGGCAAGCCATCCGAAGCTCCATAAAGTTGCTTATTTGATGTCTTAAACATAATAAACAATTATAAGGGGCGTGTGCCATTGCTTACCACTCATTGGCAGGAAATGATAAACCACTAACTCGCTCTCGTTCACATTGTTTTCGATTCACCTCAGCCTGTTAAAAAAAAGGGAAAAAATGAGAATGTCGGCAGCGATCGGCGCGTTGCAGCGTGCCCGCCCACTTGTATTGTTGATAATGTCACCATTTCGTTTGATGTCTTTCATTGCGTACATTGTTTCATATTGTATGGTCTCTCGTGAATCCTTCAAACATGAACTGACTTGATTTCTCGACTGCAAGTTCAACAATAAATCTGCAAAGATTGAAAATAACTAAATAACTCAAGGTGAGACAAAAAAGTCACTACAAAAATGCTAAATATAGTTACTCGTAGAAGAATTTATGCTGGAAAAACCTGCAGTGTCACTCAGATGCAACATTGCATAGACGGTCAAGTCCACCTGAAAATTGTTTAGGGAAAATGCAATAGTAAGTTCGGGTGAGACTGTGTCAATAATAACTTTAGGGCATTCATTAATATTCGGTCATAATATTAAATATCTATAAGTAAGTTTTAGAGAAAAAAGAGTTATATTCCACATGCGTACCACTGTCACTTGTTGAGACCCAGTTTTGTGGAATGAGAGCGACAACTTCTTGCATTCCATTTTTTTCTACCCAGGACGTACAATGAAGGCAAGAATACTACCGAGACGTTTTCCAGCTTTGGTGTAGGAGCGTGCTCAGGCTTGAATCCAGTTGTGCACACCTGGTTCAGTAAATCATCAGGGTCTTCACTATCTAAACAAACAGACGCTCAATCCATACAACTGAAAGCATATAAAAAGTAGTTCATACAAATGAATACAAACTACCAAGGTTTTAATCCATACAACTGAAAGCATATAAAAAGCAGTTTATACAAATTTTATAAAATAATCTATCCAAGTTGAAGTTGTAAACTGAGAGTTGAGTTCTTACATTTATAAGCCTGTCGCGACTTTAACGGATACAAATGTCTAAGAAAATCTAAACAAACTTATGAAAGCAAAAAAAAAAAAAAAAAAAAAAAAAAAAAAAAAAAAAAAAAAAAAAAAAAAAAAAAAAAAGAAGAAGAAGAAGAAAAACATATCTGAAATCAAGACATTCGTCCAATTCAGTTTCTGCTCGCCCTCGCGGCCATACATCGCAAGTTTCTCAGCATTTCGGATATGCAGGGACTCAGCAATTCCTTGAATACCAATTGGCCAACCTGAAAAAAAGACATATTCATCAAAACATGGATAAATTTGGGAAAAAAGAATCTGTTGCACCAAGTCCTTGAATTTCAATTCACCAACCTTTAATCGAGTCGATTGATTGCTGAATACCCGTGACACATACATACATACGCTCACATCTGTACCAAATCTAGATGATCATCGCGTGAAGGCTCAGAAAGGCGCCAGCCATGGCTGCAACCACCACCTGGGTAAGGCTGCCCCGCCAAGATACCAACGTTACCAAATCACTCATGGTCAAATAGCAAAGGTGTGCAATATAACAGCAAAAGCAAACACCAGCCATGGCTGCAACCACAACTCGGGTACGGTTGCCTCGCCAAGATACTGTTGCTGCTAAACCACGGTCATAAAATTTATAATGACAAATAATCATCATCATTGCCTGTATGTATGTGTTGGCCGTTAAATGGCGAAATACCAACATGCCAATAATCGACCTGCGTAAACCACCACAATAACAACAATCACAATTTATTCAAGGAAAACCCTAATCCTAAGATGACCATAATAATCACAATTAACTGAAGCAAAACCCTAAGCCTCTGATTGATGTGAGCACATATATAAAAAAAATACATGCAATAACAGGAAATCTTGAAAGTAAACGACTTTTATACATTTTTTAAAAAGGCGATAATAACTACCTTTTGACACACAGTTATAAGCCGAAAGCCTAAACATGACACAATAATTTCAAATACACATAACCGGATAACATCGCAGGTGTAACAACAGGCGCCACATCGAATGAATATAAGCACCTACTCTACCAATGACAGACACCATTTTACGGCAACACTTGTTACCTCAGCCAACCTAACGCAGAAATAGTAACAACCATAAAGTAAGATCATAAACTGACAATACAAACCTAATTTGAAAGCAACCAAGTCCATAACCCTAAACCTTAACCACCAATGAAAGGAACCAACTCTGTAATTGTAAACCTCAACTAACAGCTTAAGAACAGAGCAAAGAAAAATTTATAAATAAACAGCATAATGCAGGAGATCCCCAAAAACATGCCGAAACCCTAATCCGCAAAATCAATAATCACAGAACATAAACATGTAATTAAACGCAAAAGAAGCTAATCAAACATAAATTAAACATCCGACACCTAGAGAGACCGCGAGTGATCTCGGTAGGTTTTGGATTTTTAAAAGAATCCTGATCTTCTAAATGAGCATTGACATCCAAAAACGGAAAAATCTTTCAAAACCCTAATTTACTTAGATGGCAGGCAATAGACAAATATAGCACTATTAAACTAACACAAAGCACACATCAAACATCAATAAAATATAAACCCAGAAAAAAAACAAAAAAAAAAGCAAGAAACAAAAAAAATGAAATCCAAACCCTAATTTATCACAACGGAAAGATTATTTTTTTTTTAGCTTTGTTATGGAACAACACAGTGGTTAAAGATAAGTGATCCAAAAATATGGCTGAAAATGGGGTTGGAGTACAACTCTAACAGGTGGATAATTTTTAACCACAAATGGAATAAAAAACTAATTTCACTGTTGAAATCACTGTATACCCCCTCACAGGCAACTGTAGTTGCAACCGGGTTCATCTTATCGGTTCGGGTCAGTGTTGAACGCCGGTGGAGTTGGTTGGCCGGAGCTGAGGTTTTCGGATCCCACCACTCAACGTAAACTGTGAGGGAGAAGCAAATGGACCGGGTTTTTGATATAACCCATTTTTTCCTTTTGGGTCGGGACGGGTCGGATTGGAGGAGCAAATGGGCTGGCAAGCCCAAGGATTAGTATATAAGTATAATATCTATTTATTTTGAATTTAATAAAAAAATTGTTATCAAATAGATTTACATAGCTGAAAATTCGTTAAAGATGTGTTATCAAATACAAATTATACTTTTATGCTACTATGAAGTTCCATTGAAACACACTAAATTATATAACGGTGTATTTTTTTTTTTAAATATTATTATTATTGGTATTTCTTTCTTGTTATCCAAGGATTTAACTTTATTTTGTATTATAAATACTAAGTACTATTTTAACTTGTTACTCTCTACATTTCAAGACCTTTACAAATACCATATCAATAGAAGATAACCACTGGGATTATCATCACTTAAGTAATCTAATTATCATGTAATAGATAGAGATTAGCAGTTGAAGGACCTTCAAATTGCTAACTACTAAGAGGTGTATATGTGATGTCAATTAATAAAGATGCATAATGTGAACAGGTTTGTGTAATGGTGTACCTTCTTCAACATCCATAATTAGAAGCGCCGTGTATTTTTCACATAATTACATTTAGTAACAATGCTATAGTATACATGATAAGAGGATATTAGAAAAGAGCAACAATGGAATCATACAGATCAAAAATTAAAAAGAAATATGATACACATTAAAAACATAGAGTACAATCACAGTACAAATACAGAAAGATACATGAAATTACAGAAGAAAAGGAACAAATGAAAGCTAATTTCTTGTCAACCGTTTTTACTCTTACATCAAAATGGCTAAATTCAATCTCTAGCAACAACCCATTCCAAATATATATAGATATAGATATGCACATATACATTACGGCATACAATCATACATACAAAACCAAAAAAATGGGTTTTCAATTGGTCTTTTTTAACTATTGGCTACCTTATAGGGAAAGAGCAAGGGTTAAATTTCTTTTTAGAAACCTCTTCAAGGCGTTTACATATGGATTCGTGCTTGGATTTGGTCTCTTCCTTTTTCCATTCATCCTCTCTAAACTTTGATAAACATTCCTCAAAGAATTCTGGGTTGGCATCCAAGAAGATTTTCTTGTCCTCTAAAATTCCATTGTGCTTTTGTGTTTCTTTCCAATGAAGGGAATATGATCGATAGTATTACTTTGTCGTTTTGTTTGATCAGGTTCTGGATATGATCATTGTTCTAAAGGAATAATTATCTTACACACTTGCAAACTAACCCGTTTGACCCAGTTTCATACTAAGATGTTTCAACTCGACATGTCGACATGGGCATAATTGTTGCCCACCAACCCATGTTTTTCTTACAGCAAAGCTCATGGTTATAAGGACTAACCTGGCCATATTTTTCGTTCGTGGGCTTCCATGTAAGAATTTTAGAGGACATCCATTGATAGCAAAGAATACTTACCACCCTTGCAACCCAGTTCATATCAATACCTTTATGTAATATTATAGAGACTCGTTAAGACTTGAGATCTGAGCGGGCATCATTTGTTTAAAAGAGTAGTAAAAACAGAAAAGAACCATGTTAGCACATTGATCTAATAAAAAAGAAGATATATTAACACTAACATATTTAGAGCTCATCCAAGAACCATGTTAACCTCAATCGCCATAAAGACGGTTTGATCCCGACAATTGAGTTGCCACTCGAAGGATGCAACTGATATAGTTGATCCAGTGCTCGAGCCACATGGATCTATTGTCGCTACGTATGGGTTCTATACAAATTCCAGAAACCTTACACAAATAAGGAATTCCAGTGCTCTCTACTGAAACTCATCTAAAGTAACAAACTTTAGTTTGTGAGTTACATTCCCACATGATTAATACTTATTCACCAACGTGTATAGGTATAAAGTTCATATATATATAACCTACCCCATCAGAGGCTAATTAGCCAACTAAAGAGGGATGTAACTCAAAACAGACCTTTCAAAAATGATACCATGTTAAGGCCTTGAGGGTAAGAACTAATTAGCATTATACTCACGATGAACTATACCGATTTCAATGGTTTCAGGGTAACGTGGTTATTATATCTGGAAGGGGTCAAAACATACTTATATTGTAAGTCAACTGGCGTAACTACTTATATTGTACGTTTTCTTATAATATGTGGTCTTGGTCAAATAATAAATCATTGGTTCCTCGTATTCCTTTGCGGAATGAATTAGAAATTTAGAAGTTTGCTGCATGAGAATCATGAAAATGTTAACTGTTATCTTCTCTATGCAGATTCTACTTTCAGAGATCTCAGTAATAACAATCTAAATGGATCCATACCAACGTGACTCTTTCTGATGATATCACAACTATGTAAGACTGTATTACTTTGAAACAATTCTACCTTTACAATACCTGTAATGGAGCTAAAGCTTTGTTTTTAAAAAAATAGCCCTAAAAAGTAGCTTCTTTTGGATGACAGTGCTTAATTAGTTGAGTTTCTTATTTGTGTGTTTGGATATGTCATTTCACACTCGGTATGCAAGTATTTGTGTCTTCTCTGTGATAGTTCGCGTATACATGTAAAAATAATAGAAGGCTAAACTTTAACATTGCTAAAAAGAAAAGGAAAACCAAATACGATTTCAAATATAAGACTGACCACAATATTTAAGATACAAAAAAAAACTAACAGTGAACTAACCTTAAACAGTTAGCTGTCATAGGCACCTTTTTCCATGTGAACTACTACAACCTGCCTCCGGTCCTACATGCATGCCTACAATAACAGCAATCATCAACACATCAGTATCAGGTGAATCGTGAATTGGATACTATTTAAAATGGAAAAAGGTATGTAATATGTGTGGCACAACCACCTGATAGTCACTGAATCAACAAATTAACCTACCTTGAACAGACGTCTGTAAATGACCTCCTTAGGGAGTGTTTGGTTTAGGTTATTTCCCCTGCATTATATCTCGATGAAGAAATAAGGAAATCACAGAATACATTAAACGGGATAGAAATATAGTAAACTTGAAAAATAATAAAAGGGAAGTTATAAACTTATGAGGCACAATCATTATAAAATTGTCGCTCATTATGAGAAGTTCCATTAAGATACAACAGCTACATTCATACCTGAGTAACGGCTCTGTGCCACCCACGTTTTGCATGGATGGGCATCAGGTGTAAAGTGTGATGTTGTACCCGGTCAGCGTATACAAATGATGGCGTGGGATATCGTATATCTATAATATTAAAAATAGTCAGTTACTTAGTATTAAGCAGTTATAAAGTGAATGCAAATCTAAACGAAATGAATCAAATAAAAATTACAACTGTAGCATGCAATGGCTAAAAGGACAATATACGGTTGTTGTTGACTGTTATCTGAACCCAAAACATTACATACAGTATTCGGTCATCCGGATGTACCTGTAGAATTATAACAATGCCAAAGCGAAATGTGTTAACAATAGCGAGCTGGTTGGCCACTGAAACGACAACCTAACTAAATCTGTAATTAGGATAGCTTTTATACTGACCATATTGAACAATGATGATGATACTTGCTTTGGAAGCGTTATCATCGTCACTAACATAATAGCTTATCTACCTCGCATAGTCTTCACTTCATTAATACTTTAGAAAGTAAATTATGAGACGTTTTTATAATATAAATGTAGATAAAAAAATGTCTTTAAATACAAACGACATACTTTAAATCTTGGAGCTGGCACAACAACTTTTGACCAGGCTTCCCATTGATATCCATCATTTTCGGATAACCACATCCTGTGAGAAAACCAAAAAGAATCAACTATGTTTTAGTAACTAAAAACGATTAATAACATTTCCGGATTAGGTTTCATCATCTTCACAAAACATATCCCAATTTTAGTGTATACTAACATATTTAGAGCTCATCCAAGAACCATGTTAACCTCAATCGCCATAAAGACGGTTTGATCCCGACAATTGAGTTGCCACTCGAAGGATGCAACTGATATAGTTGATCCAGTGCTCGAGCCACATGGATCTATTGTCGCTACGTATGGGTTCTATACAAATTCCAGAAACCTTACACAAATAAGGAATTCCAGTGCTCTCTACTGAAACTCATCTAAAGTAACAAACTTTAGTTTGTGAGTTACATTCCCACATGATTAATACTTATTCACCAACGTGTATAGGTATAAAGTTCATATATATATAACCTACCCCATCAGAGGCTAATTAGCCAACTAAAGAGGGATGTAACTCAAAACAGACCTTTCAAAAATTATACCATGTTAAGGCCTTGAGGGTAAGAACTAATTAGCATTATACTCACGATGAACTATACCGATTTCAATGGTTTCAGGGTAACGTGGTTATTATATCTGGAAGGGGTCAAAACATACTTATATTGTAAGTCAACTGGCGTAACTACTTATATTGTACGTTTTCTTATAATATGTGGTCTTGGTCAAATAATAAATCATTGGTTCCTCGTATTCCTTTGCGGAATGAATTAGAAATTTAGAAGTTTGCTGCATGAGAATCATGAAAATGTTAACTGTTATCTTCTCTATGCAGATTCTACTTTCAGAGATCTCAGTAATAACAATCTAAATGGATCCATACCAACGTGACTCTTTCTGATGATATCACAACTATGTAAGACTGTATTACTTTGAAACAATTCTACCTTTACAATACCTATAATGGAGCTAAAGCTTTGTTTTTAAAAAAATAGCCCTAAAAAAGTAGCTTCTTTTGGATGACAGTGCTTAATTAGTTGAGTTTCTTATTTGTGTGTTTGGATATGTCATTTCACACTCGGTATGCAAGTATTTGTGTCTTCTCTGTGATAGTTCGCGTATACATGTAAAAATAATAGAAGGCTAAACTTTAACATTGCTAAAAAGAAAAGGAAAACCAAATAGGATTTCAAATATAAGACTGACCACAATATTTAAGATACAAAAAAAAACTAACAGTGAACTAACCTTAAACAGTTAGCTGTCATAGGCACCTTTTTCCATGTGAACTACTACAACCTGCCTCCGGTCCTACATGCATGCCTACAATAACAGCAATCATCAACACATCAGTATCAGGTGAATCGTGAATTGGATACTATTTAAAATGGAAAAAGGTATGTAATATGTGTGGCACAACCACCTGATAGTCACTGAATCAACAAATTAACCTACCTTGAACAGACGTCTGTAAATGACCTCCTTAGGGAGTGTTTGGTTTAGGTTATTTCCCCTGCATTATATCTCGATGAAGAAATAAGGAAATCATAGAATACATTAAACGGGATAGAAATATAGTAAACTTGAAAAATAATAAAAGGGAAGTTATAAACTTATGAGGCACAATCATTATAAAATTGTCGCTCATTATGAGAAGTTCCATTAAGATACAACAGCCACATTCATACCTGAGTAACGGCTCTGTGTCACCCACGTTTTGCATGGATGGGCATCAGGTGTAAAGTGTGATGCTGTACCCGGTCAACGTATACAAATGATGGCGTGGGATATCGTATATCTATAATATTAAAAATAGTCAGTTACTTAGCATTAAGCAGTTATAAAGTGAATGCAGATCTAAACGAAATGAATCGAATAAAAATTACAACTGTAGCATGCAATGGCTAAAAGGACAATATACGGTTGTTGTTCACTGTTATCTGAACCCAAAACATTACATACAGTATTCGGTCATCCGGATGTACCTGTAGAATTATAACAATGCCAAAGCGAAATGTGTTAACAATAGCGAGCTGGTTGGCCACTGAAACGACAACCTAACTAAATCTGTAATTAGGATAGCTTTATACCGACCATATTGAACAATGATGATGATACTTGCTTTGGAAGCGTTATCATCGTCACTAACATAATAGTTTATCTACCTCGCATAGTCTTCACTTCATTAATACTTTAGAAAGTAAATTATGAGACGTTTTATAATATAAATGTAGATAAAAAAATGTCTTTAAATACAAACGACATACTTTAAATCTTGGAGCTGGCACAACAACTTTTGACCAGGCTTCCCATTGATATCCATCATTTTCGGATAACCACAGGATGTGAGAAAACCAAAAAGAATCAACTATGTTTTAGTAACTAAAAACGATTAATAACATTTCCGGATTAGATTTCATCATCTTCACAAAACATATCCCAATTTTAGTGTAATCAAAAAATTAACTAACCTTTACAAAGCAAACCGTAAACCGATAATTCAATATTAAGAACCTGCAAAACACACATATACTTTGATCATAGAGGGAATCGCAAAAATAGAAGAAATTATTGGCTTAGAGCAGCTATAAAGAGAAATCATAAGTTCATAACATCCCAACAACAAACTTCATATTCTTGTGAATACAATCCCAATATCAATTCATTAAGAACTTAGCTTCATAGACATTTAATCAAACACTTGATATGCATAAAATTCATATTTAATTAGTTACTAATATAGTTCAAATATGAAATATGAAACATTAATACCTTCTTGTGCTATCAGTTTTGTTTGCTCTTTTTGGTCCATGTTTTGGCCATGCTTCATTTGAAAACAAAATTAGGTCTCAACTAACCATTCATTGAAGAAGCAAATGAATTCAAACTTGAAAACAAAATTAGGTCTCAACTGACCAATAACTGATCACTTCATTTGTGTCATTTAGACATTTCATCAAACATGTAATATGCATATATATAAGCCCACCACAAACCTGCTGAGAAAGCCTGCTAAACATTTGAGTCAACCGGATTAGAAACTAAGAATGATTCAAAACTCTGCATAAAGAAGAAACACACAAAATGTCATATAATTGTTTACCTCTTGATCAAAACCGACTTGAATTGAAATAACACACAAATGTATTATAAACAAAAACACACAAATGAATCAAAGACAGAATAAATTGAAGGTTATTTTTGTATGGTTTTTTTGAATCACTTGACATTAATTGTGGGATTTAATTGTACAATTGATACTGAATCGTATACAACAAAAATGGTTTAGTTCTTTTGACTTTGTATAATGGTGTGTAGAAAAAAGAATGCTTGGTGTAGTTGTACAATGCTCTCTATATATGGTAGGACACATCACCGAATTAATTGAGTTTTTAATGCACGCTGCTTCAATGAACTTGTACAAAACCATCGTTTATTATATAGTATAGATGATTTGATTGTTTGATTTAAAAAAAATGATTGGTAAGATTTTAAAGAAAGAAAATACATAACATTCTTTTTTAACTTCTTTGTTAACAGTAAATCGTAATTCTTTTTTATCAGTTTATATTCCGTATTTTTTTCAATTTAAGGTGATGTTTGTTTTTTAAGAGATTTTATGTCTGAATCTGAATATCACTTCTGAATGTAAAAGGTGATCTAAAAGTCTGAATCTGATTAATTTTTGACTGTTTGTTTTCATAAATGTCTGAATATACTAAAGAACGACCCTTTCATTATAAAATAGCCATAACCGATCACCACTCGTTCCTAACTTGATTTCCTTATATACTACGAGTATTCTAATCAAATTTTGATTATTCTTGTAGACATATGTCGTTCTTTTTAATAAATAAGATTCAAAAAAAGAAAATTAGCCCATTCACCAACGTATACATATATGGGCTATACATTCTCATTTGCCCTACCATGAATATAAAACCCAAAAATCAATTGAATTGTTGATAATCTCAAAATCTCAATTGGCCGGGTCCTACTAAAACCAAAAAGCTTGTTGTTAGTTTTTTCTTTTCATATTTGGTTTTCAGACATAATCAGATATCACGTAATCTCTCTTTTCAGAGTTTTCAACATCTGAAGTCTTGTGAAAAACAAACAGTGGGAAACCAAACACATCTGACCGAATCAAATTTTAGAGGTCATTCAGATTTTTATATGAAAAACAAACAGCCTCTAATACTTTTGATTTGTTAAATTTTATATTCTATATTCCGTATTTTCATTTTTGTAATTTTATAATAAAACATTAAAAAGAAAAGAAAAAAAAAATAAAAAAATTGAGAAAGTACAAAAGGTGTTTTAATGAGGTCAACTCTAACCCAACCCTTTTTTCTTTTATCCACTTGTTTTTAAGCATAAAAGCAATTTGAAATGTTTAGATAATTCTATATATATATATATATATATATATATATATATATATATATATATATATATATATATATATATATATATATATATATATATATTGAACATGTTTTAGATAATTCAATATACTTATGCAGTCATGCTTAACAAATTATCTTGAAATAAAAAACATTATTTCTAAGAAAGATCCGAACATGCTCGTTAATCGTTATACAGTGAAGTCTTCTCTTTTGAGGAGGTGATTCGCACACCATTTTTTTTTGACAAAAAGTTACGAGTTTACAGAGAGAATTGCAAAAATCGTCCCTAAAGTTTGGCCAAATTGCACGTTTCGTCCCGGAAGTTTGGAAAGTGCAAGGATCGTCCTTGTGAGAAACTTTTGGGTAAAATTCGTCCCTGACCTACATCAAATGACTAAAATTCCCTTGTCTCTATATTATTTTTCAGTTTTTTACACAAATGGTCCATGTGCTTCGTCAGGTTTTACAAATTTAGTCCTAACTTTTTTTTAATTTATTTACTTAACTATTAATATTAGTATTATTATTTTTATACGTTTTCGTCCGTTTTTGTCTGTTTTTCTTACGTTTTTATCCGTTTTTCTCATGTTTTTTTTTTTTCCGTTTTCATACGTTTTTGTCTGTTTTCTTACGTTTTTGTCCGTTTTTCTTACGTTTTTGTCCGTTTTTCTTACGTTTTTGTCTGTTTTACTCACGTTTTTCTGTTTTCATACGTAAGAAAAACGGACAAAAACATATGAAAACGAAAAAAACGTGAGAAAAACGGACAAAAACGTAAGAAAAACGGACGAAAACGTGTAAAAAAATAATACTAATATTAATAGTTAAATAAATAAATTTTAAAAAAAAGTTAGGACTAAATCTCTAAAACCTGGCGAAACACATGGACCATTTGTGTAAGAAACTGAAAAATAATATAGAGACAAGTGTATTTTAGTCATTTGATGTAGGCCAGGGACGAATTTTGCCTCAAAAGTTTTCCACAGGGACGATCCTTGCACTTTCCAAACTTCCGAGATGAAACGTGTAATTTGGCCAAACTTTAGGGACGACTTTTGCAATTCTCTCCGAGTTTACACTTTTAACCAACAAACAGTTTTCAACACTTAAAAAGTTTAGGGACTATTTATGTAACATCTCTTTCTTCTTAAACCTTCCACTGATACAATCCCACTATAGTCTCCACAACAACCATAATTTTACGATCAAAATATGAAAAACCTCAACATTCACAATCACTAAAAAATAATGTTACAAGCTATATATCTCAGGTATTATTAATATTCATTTCATTAATTTGTACTCTTTACTTAATTTATACGATTCATTATTTTTATGATATTTAGTTTTATAATATGTTACACTTTATTGAACCTGCTAAATTAACGTGTTTATTTGTTCAATGTCTTGCTTATTTATTTATTTAATTATTCATAAAAGAAGTAGTTGTTTTGTTATATTGGGTTATGAGAAGTTTTATTGTTTGTTTGAAGGATGGAAGGGATGGGAGTGGGGATCGTGTGGTTGTTACGGGCAGCGTGGATCCTCGCGACTTTGCCCATTGTGGTAGCGTTGTTGCCATTACCTGGGATTGGCTGGTTTAGAAGCGTTTTGTTGGGGTTTGCGAAACGAGGCAAGGTCTTGCGGTCTAATAGTGTGAGTGAGACTAACCTTTTTTTACGTTTTGTATGTGGTTGTAAGTAATGATTCGCGATGTTGGCTAGTTTTTCTATGGATATTTTTAAGTATTATTGTGTCAGTTGAATGTAACTTTTGCATAGGTAGTTATAGCCCAGTAATAAGTGAAAACGAGAACTATTGCATAGGTAGTTATAGCCCAGTAATAAGTGAAATGGTACTTGAACTGGAATAACAATGAAAGGGTAACCTGTCACGTGCTTTAGCCCAGTAATAAGTGAAAACGAGAACTATTGCAATTCTGTTTTATTGTCATCATGAAAGTGTTTTTNTTATTCTTCAGGAATTAGTTGGGAAATTACAATCGTGGCATTGTATAAGTTTTTATTGATCATTAGTCTGCCATCGTAGAACATTATTTGGCATGAGCCAATACTCGAAACAGATAGTTAGGTCAGTTATGGACTTATGGTAGTTAGAATTAGTTATTTACTGCAGTACGAACTTCACAGTAGATATATCATATATGTGTAACGTCATCATACAATGTAATCTATCAAGTATATAGGAATCATATGGAGTTACAAACTTAGCCCTAATCGTCTCCTTTAGGTTCATGTTAGACTCTTTCGCAGTATGCACCCTTTAGTCTGTCAGTTCATTTCTGTAGCATTTTTGATGTAGATATGTGAAGGGTTTTCCTTAGCAGCCTTTATGTGTTGGGTCTTATATCATGTTTAGCGCAAGTTTTTGGCTAGCACGGTTTAATGGAAAAACTTGCTTAGAAATGACAAGTGCTCGAGATCACTAAAAGAATGGTTCCATAGTCCATACTGATTAGAGTATATGATGAGCCACAGCCTACTCAAGCTATTTGCCTATTTCCTATCTGGAATGCCTCTAGGTACTTGATTTAAACTAACCTTTTAATTTTTCTTTTTTGTGGCAACTCTGAAATCAAGATTTTACAACTTTTTGAATGGTACTTAGTCTATAAACCAATAATAAAGTGGATGAGTCAATAAGATATGAAGGTACAGATAGTAAAGTGGGTTGCTGTTCTAGTTTTGTTCAAGTCCTGCAATATTTGTAACCTAGATAATGCCATACACTAAATAAATCCTTCTAACAATCAGTATATATTTTGATTGGCTCAACAGAATTAGCACACTGTCTTGCACAACCGACGTATGAAAAATCGCAAACTACGGTTTCAGATCAGGAGATCTTCGTAGGCCAACTCATTAGGAATTATGAACGTGTGTGTGTATACAATGGTCCATGTATAACTTAGTTTAAAGGCATGATTTGCTTCAGGCAGTAGTTGGGGACTCCATGCACGCCTTACATGTCCATTAGTCGATATAAAGAAGCATACTGCTTGTCCTGTTTACAGTTTATTCTTTGGTTTTATGAACGGTATTTGTGTGACACCATCATTTATGCACATGCTCTGTGTATTTCAGAGATTAACTGTGCCTCAGAGATTCTTCTCTCACTTTTATGTGGTGGCCATTTTCTGGACGACAATGTTGCTTGTTGCAGTGTGGTTTTATGCAATCAAGAGTCTACCATCACTTATTGAGCAGGACTTCTTTTCGGCTATAACCAGCCACTTGACTGGAGGTTCACATGCCTTCTCCTTGCATAAATCTATATCAACAAGAGAGCATGTATACAATGTTTGGCTATCTGTGTTTCTGCTTTTGCTAATGGAAGCTCAAGTCGTGCGCCGCTTCTATGAGACAATATACGTTTTCAACTACAGTCCATCAGCTCGAATGCATATCCTTGGTTATCTTGCAGGCATGTTGTAAGTTTTGCATCTCTACAACTATTTATTTCCTATACTCCTAGGCCTCAGCTATCTATTTTTTTGTGATTAACTATAGACCTTGCCATAATTAAGACTTTGAGTGTGGTGACTCTGGTAAAGGTTATAATCATGAAGAATATTCAGTTTAATTACAGGAATCTTGTATGACTTCATGTTAATTTTTCTTTTGGCAACATGAGAGTATATGCGCTTAAGGCATCATCTAATGGTTCCCCTTTGGATGCATAGTCATAGATGAATTATAATTAGTTGTTGCTAGATATCTTCTTACAACATTGATTTTAGCTATAGCAAGATTTTCAGGTGAAATGCTAACTCACTTGTAGATGTAGAGGTGGCAAGATGGGCTATTCGGATAACGGGTCAATATGGATTGCAGTTGGGGAATGTAACTTTTTAGTACGGGTCAAAACGGGCAGGGTTGGGCTGAACTGTAGACACGTTTTTGGGTGCTTTATAAAATTTTTCAACAAATGACGCATTACTTGTGATTTACAAAATTAATATTAATATATACTCTTAAATGAATAGTTTAGAAAGTTGTCTACGTGTATTGTATGCATCAAAGAATAGGCTTTGGGCTACTTTCGACCCATTTGACCCGTTCCCCTTCCAGGGAACTTTTTATGCTCAACACATTTTGCTATGAGATAAAAAAAACTAAATCAATCCATTCATTAGCAGATGGTCAAAATTGCCACATCTATGTACATAATAACTTGTTTGTGTATTTGCTAACCCCCTTTACTGTTCGATTTAGGTTTTACTTCCTTTGTGGTCAAAATGTCAAATCTAATCAATCCATTTTTGAATTATATTAGTCGAAATATAACTTGAAAGTGTAAAGCTTTTTTGCTTTGGTTCACGCCTTTGGCTATATATAATCCTGTTACTTTCATCTACTTTTTTTTCCCAGTTCAAAGATCTTTTCCTGAGTGAAGTGATCTTTTTTAAATCAGTTTCTATACAGCGGCTCCACTGTCTCTATGTTGTACTTTTGCACCTGAAGTGTTTGACTTTGTGAAGAATATGGTGGCAGAGTTCATTGTGAAGGGAAAGGATCACATGTCCAGGCCTGAGTTTAATATATGGATGTTTGTGATTCCTTTCTTGAGGCTTCGATGGTATGCGTGGATAGGGGCAGCCATATTCTTATGGGGTTGGATACATCAGCTCCGTTGTCATGAAATTCTTGTAAGTTCATGTGTTGCCACTCTTTGTTCTTTTTCCTTTTTTGGTATATTTTATGTATAATTGCTCCTTTTGTACCTGTTGCTAGTTAAAGTATTTTCTGCTGAGTTCCTTATACTTACCCGCTGCAACTAAGTACATGAATATACTTTTAGCTTTGTGCTTAATTAATAACATGTTCTTTTCAACCTAATGATTAGGGTTCTTTGAGAGACAAAACCGAAAAGCTGGAGGAGTATGTTATTCCTTATGGTGATTGGTTTGAATACGTTTCATCTCCACACTACTTGGCTGAAATTGTAAGTGTCTCGTTCCTTTTACAAAGCTTATTTAAATGTTAGAACAACTGTCTCCAGATTAATTGGGTACGTAGGTTGAACTATGTATATGTACACTTGGGTACATTCTTTTGGGCCTCTAATATAGACATGCATGAGTCCATTTGAGCTTGTGCATTATATCTCTCATTTCCCATGAAAATGATACGGATAGAGTGTCAGACAACCATTGATATCATAGTTGGTATGATTGGGGGTAATCGGTTGGATACATTTGCTAAAAGGTCTCATTGTATCGTGTGTAGAATACCAAGACTGGTTTCCCGAATTGTATTTTCATTTTCTTGCCTCATTTCCATCATGTGACACTAAACAAAGATTGGACCTAGAAAAGGAGATAGGCTAAAATGCTAAATATATGGATTCAATTGGTCCATTGGTCCTGCCAAGTTTCCTTTTGTGGGGTCCGATGACTATGATTATAGGCTAAAGCATATTTGCATGCCTGGTTCATTTTGTTTGGTGTTTCTTATATCTATAATGTGTATGGAGATAAGACCTAGAAAATGGAGAGGAGAACTAGAATCAAATTGCCGAATTGGTCCATCATTTTAGTCCATTTCCATATTCCACTTTTTGTGTTTCATAGTTATGATTTATGAACATATAATGCTACGATAAATGAAAACTATATCATAATTATAAAGAAAAGTAGTTACAAGAAGGTAGCATATCTATAACAAACATATATGATGTTATCCTGAAGGTCATCTATGGTGGTCTTCTTGTGGCTAGTGGTGGTGCAGATCTCTCACTATGGTTACTTTTTGCATTTGTGGTATGCTATTCCATTCCCCTTGTTATAATCAGACCTTGGATTCAGCAATAAGTTCAATAACATCATCTGGTTTATTGTGCAGGTGGCAAATCTAGTTTTTGCAGCAACTGAAACACAGAGATGGTATTTGCATAAATTTGACGATTACCCTCGTAATCGGTATGCTATTTTCCCGTTTCTTTATTAGTGACCTTTGTATGTAAGGTGCTTTTGTAAAGTTTTCTTGGGCCATGATATTCGTAAATGAAACAATTTTGTCCTAGTACTGGTGATAGCTTGGTTATTCTGATTATGAGTTAGTTATGCATACCCTTGATGTATACAGATTGCAAGTTGTGGAACGAAATTAGTGAAAGATTTGTTCACATAGGTTGTGATCACGAATTCTGAAACCCTTGTAAGTTGTCCTTGATATTTGAGTAACTTTCCACAATGGTTGTAGTCGAGTTAGAGGTATTTGATTAGTTGTGATAGATGTGCATCAATGGCATTTCTAGAGGTGTAACTTAAGTTTTTCATTGCTCGGTTCTACACATTGTGAGGGTGATCTCAATATTATTATTCTGATTTGGCACATCATCACATCTAGATAATTCTCTAGAAGGGTGGTTCTTAGTCGATGCTCCTTAATACTAAACTTCTTAATGAAATAAATGGAGATAGATCGTGTGGCCGTTTCTGGACTTTTTCTTGTAAGAATTCACCGGGTCGGAAGGATTTAAATCCATGTACCAATTCATCGGGTCAGAAGTGGACCGAGCTAGAATTGGACATTAAGTTAAAATAATGAGCCTGAAAATCTTAAAAAAATTTAATGTGTTCTGGTGCCACTTTTCACTTTTTGTTTTACTACCAGTTCAAGCCCAAACCGGGCTGTGAACCGAGTAAGTCTAGGTTTTAAATATTTGGAAAAAA
Organism: Artemisia annua; assembly: GCA_014162995.1. Classification (NCBI taxonomy): domain Eukaryota; kingdom Viridiplantae; phylum Streptophyta; class Magnoliopsida; order Asterales; family Asteraceae; genus Artemisia; species Artemisia annua. The sequence goes on from LBNU01007235.1 coordinate 134,809, forward strand.
AAAAAAAAAAAAAAAATGCATGTAAGACAACCTGGTAACTATCTGGAAAAAAGAACTCGACTGAAAATATGTTTTTTTAATAGTAAAAATTAAATTCTTAAAGCATCTTTAGTGTAGTTGCTAATTTGGACTTTGGAGAACGAGTTGGACTTTAACAAGCTTTTATGTCAATTTTTGCATTGTACTAGTGACTTGATAGAAGACATTCTAAACAAAACTGGAAATATGGTAGGTAAAGATATCAAATTTCGCTGGTTTCTCTAGACATAACTTTAATATTTGAACTTTATAAGAGTGGATCGTTGCAATGAATAGGTGACTCTAGAACGGTATTAAGTTTCCCATTTGTCACCAAGAGAACTCATATACAAAACTGGCCCTCCTCAATACTCACCCCAAACATAAATAATTTCTGACAGATAGTACTATATAGTGAACCTCACTATGATTTAAAATCAAAACCATATGTATCCACATCAAGTTGTACAACATACGACTGGTCATTGTTTATTTACCAGCATTATCACTAAAGCCAATAGGTCCAGCAATTGCTCATGGATGAGCCTCAACTGGATTTGGCACTGAACGAGTTAGATATGTTGAGGTACTCGTGCATCAAAGCTTTGCTCAGTTGTATAGCATAGCAATTATATTTGTAAGAAATACACCACTATGTGTATATTATAAACACATGTGTATTGTGTACAGCAGGATATGATCTATAATATTCAGAACATTGGATAAATCTCACATGAAACATATACTTGTATCTAGACAAGTCACGCCGACACAGTTTTAGAACAAACTTTATATTTCTTCATCAAGCAACTTTCTTTTGAAAGCAACTTCACATTCTGGATATCAGTTAGACAAAGGTTTTCAATTGGATAGTAGGTGCAAAGAAGTTAAGCAAATCCAACAAGTCCAAATAGTTTGAAAATCCAAGTCTTTATATGATCTTTTCAAATGTAAAGGCAATTTTAAATGTCTAATAATGGTTGTTGGGTGCTTCCTGCACCTAGCTCTCTGTAGTGACTGAAAATAGTTTTGGTGCCAAACAGGCAGCTTACTAGGACGATGGGCCTAGACCGGCTAAACTTGCTTTGAAATACATAGTTACAAATGATCTTCCATAAACTGTTGATCAAGCCAATGACAATTTTTTTGTGCATGATAAATGTAGAATTTGTAACTGATCGGTTTGATGTTTCGGTCCTTCTCTAGGAGCTCTGTCTATTTGTTGGGTGGTGTTTTCCTGTGGTTGGACTCAAATGTGGAAGCCATTTAGGCCACCTTTCATATTTCAAGGTATCAAAAGATAACTAGTATCAACGAGTAAGTTGGGAGCTAACCATCACCAAGGGGGCCTAGTGGCGACGACGTCCTAATGTCCTCACAGGAAGTCTTAGGTTCGAACATCACTTGGTAAAAATCTTGGGTGTGGCCAGCCAGGTAGGGCCGGTCCTGAGTTTTCTGCTCCCCTGGGCGAAACGATCAATTAATGCCCATATAAGATATCGTAAACACGCTATTTTCTAAAGATTTAATTTACCCCTATTAGATGCCGTATACACTAAGGTGGTGTTTGTTATATGGGTTTGGAACTGTTGGAATGACATCAAAGACAAAAAATGTTGTTTGGTACATTTATTTTGGATTCATGTGAAGGTGTGGATTCATAAACTCATTCATGGGTGAGATGGTAGGTTTTGAGAAAGATTCATGTGCTTGTGTCACATCATGCTTTTTTTTAACTTATCATGGCCACATATTTTGTATTATTTGTCATGTACATCCTTTTCTTTTATGCCAAACCGAATCCAAATCCTATTCCAAACCCACTTACATATCAAACACACCCTGAGTTATTGACATATAACATTGTGTTGTATATTTATCTACAATATAATAATGTGGTTATATTTATATATAATGTATTTATGTGACTAATAAAATAATTAGTTTATCTATCAATCAACATTAACTTGTTAGTTCAACCTTGCAAAATCTAATTAATGGGATAAAAGTGTAAGCATACAAAATATAATGTAAACGTGAATGATGATGTGATAACTTGAATGATTACATATCAATCGAATGGGGCCACATATAAGAAGATACATGAATTATTTTGAGTAAACCTTACAAATCAAGGGAATTACCAATCAATGTACAACTAATTACATTGTAGTTATTCACAAATTGACACCTATTGATCTTATCACAATATACGGTTAACACTCCCCCGCAGTCCGAGCGGCGAAATCGCGAAGCTCGAACTTGAGAGTAAAAGCTAATAAACAATAAATAAAACTAATAAATAATTATTGAAGAAGACATTCGACAGCAAGTGGAAGCACATCTTCAAGCAGCAGCAGACATAAACATGCAACAAACCGGATAAACCAAAGTATCCGAACCAAACAGGATAAACCAAAGTATCCTGACCAAATGGGATAAACCAAAGTATCTCTTACCAAACAGGATAAACCAAAGTATCCTGACCAAACGGGATAACCCAAAGTATCCCATATAACTAAAACAAAAGGATAACCCAAAGTATCCCCTACAACTAAAGCAAACTGGATAACCCAAAGTATTCCCTACAACTAAAACAAAGGAAATTACAACTAAGACTCATGCACTAACATCAAAAGAAAATATGAGAAAACGAAAGTTGGTTCTAAAACTTCAACCCCCAAAAAACCTTCCGAACAAATGGGGGTGCTTTTCCCTAGAAAAATATAAAGATCCATCATTTTTTTTCCCGTCTAAACCCCACCACAATATAGTATTCGTTTCATTCGTTGATTGAATATTATTGCCAACCCCACCAAACCTTTTAGAATTAATATCATAAGTAAGTATTCTGTTTGATCTCATTGTGGCTGCTAACTATCTCAACATCAAAATCATGTTGGATCTCACTTGTCAAACTGTTGCGGACATGATCAAAGGCAAAACATCATAACAAATCACGCAAGACTTTTAACATTAGGTGTTGGGGTGATGGACCTTATTGAAGGAATCAAAGGCGGCAAAATTAACATTAAAAAAAATCGATGAGTGTGTTATAGAAAAAAGAGTGATGGAGAGAACCTCCGGACCGCCAACCAAAGCCGACGGCCGAAAAAGGAGGCGGTTGTTTTTGGTTTTAGGGTTAGGTGTTTTATGATCGCTCTGATACCATGTAAGTATATATAATATAATGTAAACGTGAATGATGATGTGATTATTTGAATAATTACAGACCAATTGAATAAGGCTACATATTGGAAGATACATAAACCATTTTGGGTAAACCCACGAATCAAGAGAATCACCAATCAATGTACAACTAATTACATTATAGTTATCCATTAATTGACACCTATTGATCTTATCATAATATACGGTTAACAAAAAGAACTAAAAACGTAACTCGTAAAAAAGATGAAAACATGATAAAGAGTAAAGTTGGAAAAAGAAATCAATCAAATAAGTTAAAAATAGTTTCCCATAATCCCGTATTCCTATAACACCTTCCTCTTTCTACTACACCTACTCACTCAAGTGATCTAAAATTTTAAAAAGGTATGCTTCTATGTCTTTTATTTTAACATTTTTTTATTATTGTTTTTTTAAATATTTAGAACAGCTGGGTTAGTACAGATATAGTTAGTGTAGTTAGTGAGAGCCCACTCTCATACTCTTACAGGAGGAAACAACCATGGAGAGACTAGAACTCGAGACCTCTAGCATGAGGAAGAGCCCCTGACCAACTCTGCAAAACAAACGTTTAAATACCTTCTCTCTTACTCGGTCCCTGTAAATATTTCTTTCCAACAATATTTCTTTCCAACAACAATTTCTTCGGCAGCTATTTTATTTCAAAACATTACTTCATTATTCTCCATATTAATTTATTCTTCTTCTTGCATATTTTATTAGACATTATTTATCATTACAACACCATCTACATCAAATAAAAACAACACAGCACCAAAAATTGGATGCCCCTGTTTATATGGGAGCTTTGAGTTTAAACAACGCCAAAGACATACATTTTCTAGCGAATGAATTTTAATTAATTAATTAAAACGTAGAAATGAACATCAAATCATAGATAATAGTGAAATGAGTGACACTTCTTCATCAACGAATAAGAAAGAAAATATCGAAACATTAAACATAGGAACAATAATTCAACTTCATAACATAAATAGCGAAATGAGTGAAAACATAGAGTACCAGTGTCCTGAAATTTGTATTTTTTTTTTATTATTATTTTTTTGGAACTATTGAAATTTGTATTTAGATGATGTTTGAAACTTATAGATAATACCAAGATTGTGGATGAATAAGTTACATTGATAATGTTGGCGTATGTGTCCGAAGGACCCACTACGGACGATCCGAATCCAACATCCGGACTCTCTGATGTCCGGATGACTCCAGGTACCGGATAGCTTCATCCCTCCGGATTGCCCGACCATCCAGATATGCGATAACTACGTAATCCAAAGTAAAAATAGTACACCAAGTACACGATAATAGAATAGAAATATACGAACAAAGCACTAACCCGAGAAATACGTGCAAATGGTCGGCAAGGACAAAGATTACTCACGTATATAAAGAGAAGAAATCTTCACCTTAGGGTAACCAATTCTCTCTCTCTCTCTCTAACTTTCCTTTATACTTTATCTCTCTAAAATCACATACTTACTCTCACGCCGGAGGTTGGTCCTGGGATAAAACCCGGGCGAGACTAACAAACGTATCTGTTTTGCAGATACCCGAAGGTTTATAAACTCACTCACCCGAACCAAAGGTTACCCAAAGGACCTAAGATAGTCCGAAGGGTTTAATTGGCTTGTTTGAGGTAAACGCAAGATTTTACTTCAACAGATAACACTACATTAGTTAAAGATCCAAAGCTGTGAAAGGAATTCCAAATAGCCGAGTAACAAATCCAACATAGATTAAAGCACAAACACGTAGAGTCGATTACAAACGAAACAAATTAAAGTTAAAAAAGGTTCAAAGTTGAAACAGATGGTTGATCCACGATCTCAGATTACATACTAGTACAAGAAAAAAATTCTTCTTTTGCTATTCTTTTACTTAATATTTAATAGCACCCATGTTCTTCAACCAAGGGAAAACCTCTTTAAGACCTTCGGATAAGCTTCTCGGCTTGTAGTTCAAATCTCGTTTTGCTTTCTCACATGAATAAGCCCACTGGTGCCTCATAGTATCCACAGCCTGTTTCAAATTAGGGCAAACGATTAGTACATTGTAGTGTAATAAAGGAGTCTTTCTAACATGCATTCAAATGCTTACAACGTGGTAATAATTGTGTAACCTGCCACCTATGCGCCAACTAGGCGAGGTAATTGGCAATATTGTAAAAATAAAGAAAAAGAGTTTGAAGCATGAAAATGGAAATACCGGGGGGCTAACTAGTGGAGGTTTTCCTGTAATCAAACAGAATAACACGAATAACCAACCATATAACTCGATCATGAACAAAGGAATGTTAAGCCAAGATCTTTTTGTGTTGGTGATAGTGGACGCAATATCAAAAGCTTCATTAAATGATGCATTTTCACCCGTAAGAAGGTATCTCTCGCCTATTTGACCTTTTTCCATAGCCGAAATGTGACCAGTTACCACATCATCAACATGAACAAAAGAGAACCGATCGCTTCCATCTCCGAGGTAGCCAGGCAAACGTCCATTAAACCGCTCAACAAACTAATAAGGCAAAATACAGAATTTTGCATCAATATTACCCATTTTAATTTGTTACCTAACCCATGTGATTTTAAAATTTTGATAAATCATTAGAAGATTACCGTTCGGACCAACATATTCCCACAAGTTAATTTACCAGGACCATACATAACTCCAGGACAAACGGATACTATAGGTACTCCTTCCTTTGCCGCATCAAGAGCAATTTTATCAGCAATAGTCTTTGATTTCTCGTATTCCGTACAAAAATACTTGCCTGTATGCATCTATCATCAAATTCAATTATGTATTATTAGCAGCAAATATTTTGGGAGTTTATAATGCAGAAGTAACAACATACGTAAAGCAAATTTACTATGTACATTCCACAGTTCTTCAGATGTTATTTAATAATGACCACCATCCATATGGAAGTGATAGCTGGTTTTTGTATCGAAAACGTGATTTCATATTACTGTGGAGGGAGTATGGACTCCTAGATTAACCTAGGAAATGCGTTTTCAAACGATATTAATAGAAGTAATTACTTGACTCTCGTCCGCAATATGACCATCAGTTGATCCCAGAGCAAAAAAGGAAGATGTATAAACAATCTTCTCTATAGTATCCGTTTCCTTATACGCTCGAAGTACGTTCTTCAAACCTCCAACATTTACCTAATCATCAATATCAAGTTAAATGCGTATTTCGTTTTAATACAACAAGTAAACAGGTTTTAAAAGTGTTTGTGATTACTTATTAGAAACAGTTAAATCAAAAATATGAAACAAGCATGTATATTAAGAAAAGTTTAGTTTATTAAGTTAGTCTATCTTACAGAAAAGAACATGGAAGGATCCCGGAGCCATGATTCGACAACAGCAGCTGCATGAAATACCACATTGCAGCCGACACAGGCTTCAAGGAGCGACGGATAATCTGTAATATCCCCATATGTGATTTCTAGAGCTACATTGTCCAAACGAGTAGGCAGGTAAGAGAGATTGCTTGAGAGACGGACAAACGCCCTAACAGAGTGACCGTCACGTAGTAGTGCATGACAAAGCCTTCCACCAAAGAAACCGGAAGCACCAGTTACCAACACCTTCATACTTCTAGTGCAGAAATATTATTGATATGTAACAAGAATAACTTTTTTAAAATGAAGGCGTACTTTTTAAATAGAAACATGATACTATTAGAATTAATGAGGTACCCTTATCATTTTCCATGGCAAATGTTTAGTTGACCGGGTCATAACTCATAAGTTCAATTTGAACTCCGTACACTAGGTCTTTGAGAATCGTCCGTAGCAACCTAAAAGAGTTGCATACTATCAAGGTTTCCTCGCATATTTAAACGTATACTCCCTCGGTCTCAAAACTTAAGTTCATTTTGACTTTTATTTTGCAACTTCGGCCTTAATTATTTATTTTCATGTTATATAATACTTGATGAGAAATATAGCAATGAAAATACATTTAAAACACAATGCATTTATACATTTTGCATCAAGTAATATATGACGCGAAAAAAAATAATTAAAATCAAAGTTGCAAGAAAAAAATTAAAATGGACTTAAATTTTAGGACAGATGTAGTATTTTTTTGGAATTAATGAGGTCACGACGGTCCAACTACATTTTCAGATCAACAGTACATTAAATAGGCAAATCTAGGGTTTGGTACTTTATATCTTTGTTAGATGTGTTTTGAATAAGAGCATCTCCAATGCAGGGTGCAATACAGAGTTCAGTACATTGTTACATCAGCGCCACATCATCATCTTATTTATTCAATATAAACTCTCACAATGCATTGAACTTTACACAGTTTAATGCATTTCCACATCATTATAAATTTAGTCATTTTTTAAGATTACATTAATATAAAAATTACATTAAATAAAAATAAGGAACAAGTTACATAGAAATTAAAAAGACGTAACTTAGTTGCATAAATAGAAACTCCGATACGTGTTCATCGAGGACCAACACATTAATATATAAATAAGTATTGTAATATCTAATTAAATCTCTATCTATGCTAATCCAAAACCAATAGAAATTAAAACACTATATTTATTTCTTAGCAATATTGTGTTCGTAATAGATATATATGTGCGTGATACTATCCACATTCTACTTTATTTTATTTAATTGCTAAAGAAAAGTTAACTTGCATCATAAATATGTACGTAGTATTTACTAAAACTCACATATCGAGTTACCAGAAAATAAATACAGATCAAAGTCAACATCATATTTGCATAGTATTTAAATAAACATGGCCCACTTACATGGTAAATCAACGGTTTGTTCAGATAGATACATACGCTCATTAAATAAACGCATGAGGTGTCATTCTCACAATGTATTCAACGTATGCCATGTCAATTAAACTCCTCAATATACTTTGGGTTGTGGATGCCCTAAGAGCGAGGGTTGTTGGCTGGGAATTAATGAGGTCATGAGGGTCCAACATTCAGATCAAAAGTACATTAGTTAAATAGGCCGATAGGATTTGTTACTTTTGTTTTTGTTATTTTGAATAATGTTGGATGTGACTTACCAATTGAGTCATTCGTTCAAAAAAAAAAAAAAAAAAAAAAAAAAAATCTAGGTGACAACTCATCTTAATTGGTAACGGCACATATTAAAAACAAGAATTTGATTGCTTGCAACATATTATGATGTGGTTGATTATGTGTTTATAATCTGGGAATATACTAGCTATAATTTTTTATAGCTAATTGGCTACAATATTTAGCTATAAATGTGGGTCTTGATTTTTTTTTGTCCGTCAATGATTCTTTTCTGTGAGTCCCTAATTCATTGCGTGTGTATTTTTCTAAAGAATTATAGCTAATTGGCTACAAAAATTGTAGCCAAGCTATCCCATTATAAATTTGCATTTTTGTTATGATTAGGCCTTATAGTATATGCACAAGAACATAATTAAGGAGCATTGTCTAGGAGCACCAGATGGCCGGATACATGTTAATATGCATGCCGCTAACCGGGGGCGGATTTGGGGTTTCTAATGGTTTACGTTGAACCAGATAAGTTTTTAAGTGTGATACAAAATTTAGTAAAACGGCTCAATTTATTTAACCGATTCCATTTAACTTGCATGCATGCTCCTCCCATGAATTCCTTTTATCTTTCTTTGTTCTCCAAACTAAATATTTGAGGATTTAAAAAAAATAATAAATAAATAAATAAATAAATAAATAAATAAATACATAATAATAATAATAATAATAAATTGGTTGTATATTATATTCCATACATGAACCAGCAAGAAGCTAAAAAGCAAGAAAAACTATACGAAGGTTATCTTTGGCAAAAATAGATGTTGTCGGTGTTGGTGTTGTTGCTAATATTGGTGCTGGTGTTGGAATAGATTAAAATTGTAGGTTTTTATTTAGTGGTGTTTGGCAAACTAACTGTACTTTTAGATTAAAAGTGTAAAATGTCATAATTTGTGAAAAATAATCTCCGAAATCTTTTAAAAGCTGATTTTAGAAACTTATTTTTCTAAAACGATCCACAATCTTTGTCACCCAAACAAAAATTATTTTTTAACTAAAAATTTTTAAAAATGAAGGCGTACTTTTTAAATAGAAACATGATACTATTAGAATTAATGAGGTACCCTTATCATTTTCCATGGCAAATGTTTAGTTGACTGGGTCATAAGTTCAATTTGAACTCCGTACACTAGGTCTTTGAGAATCGTCGGTAGCAACCTAAAAGAGTTGCATACTATCAAGGTTTCCTCGCATATTTAAACATATACTCCCTCCGTCTCAAAACTTAAGTCCATTTTGACTTTTATTTGCAACTTTGACCTTAATTATTTATTTTCATGCTATATAATACTTGATGAAAAGTATAGCAATGAAAATACATTTAAAACACAATGCATTTATACATTTTGCATCAAGTAATATATGACGCGAAAAAAAATAATTAAAATCAAAGTTGCAAGAAAAAAAATTAAAATGGACTTAAATTTTAGGACGGATGTAGTATTTTTTTGGAATTAATTAATGAGGTCATACGGTCCAACTACATTTTCAGATCAACAGTACATTAAATAGGCAAATCTAGGGTTTGGAACTTTATATCTTTGTTAGATGTGTTTTGAATAAGAGGCGAGGGTTGTTGGATGGGAATTAATGAGGTCATGAGGGTCCAACAATATATTCAGATCAAAAGTACATTAGTTAAATAGGCCGATAGGATTTGGTACTTATGTCTTTGTTATTTTGAATAATGTTGGATGTGACTTACCAATTGAGTCATTCGTTCAAAAAAAATAAAAAATAAAAAAAGAAAAAAGAAAAAAAAAATCTAGGTGACAACTCATCTTAATTGGTAACGGCCCATATTAAAATCACGAATTTGATTGCTTGCAACATATTATGATGTGGTTGATTATGTGTTTATAACCCGGGAATATATTAGCTACAATTTTTTATAGTTAATTGGCTACAATATTTAGCTATAAATGTGGGTCTTGATTTTTTTTTTGTCGGTCACTGATTTTTTTCTGTGGGTCCCTAATGCTAATTCATTGCGTGTGTATTTTTTGTGAAGAATTATAGCTAATTGGCTACAAAAATTATAGCCAAGCTATCCCATTATAAATTTGCATTTTTGTTATGATTAGGCCTTATAGTATATACACAAGAACATAATTAAGGAGCATTGTCTAGGAGCACCAGATGGCCGGATACATGTTAATATGCATGCCGCTAACCAGGGGCGGATTTGGGGTTTCCAATGGTTTACGTTGAACCAGATAAGTTTTTAAGTGTGATACAAAATTTAGTAAAACGGCTCGATTTATTTAACCGATTCCATTTAACTTGCATGTAGTTTGTATTATGTTTTTCAGTTTTCTCCACCAAGCTCATGCTCCTCCCATGAATTCCTTTTATCTTTCTTTGTTCTCCAAACTAAATATTTGAGGATTTAAAAATAATAATAATAATAATAATAATAATAATAAATAGATAAATAAATAAATACATAATAACAATAATAATAATAATAATAATAATAATAAATTGGTTGTATATTATATTCCATACATGAACCAGCAAGAAGCTAAAAAGCAAGAAAAACTATACGAAGGGTATCTTTGGCAAAAATAGATGTTGCCGGTGTGGTGTTGTTGCTAATATTGGTGCTGGTGTTGGAATAGATTAAAATTGTAGGTTTTTATTTAGTGTTGTTTGGCAAACTAACTATACTTTTAGATTAAAAGTGTAAAATGTCATAATTTGTGAAAAATAATCTCCGGAATCTTTTAAAAGCTGATTTTAGAAACTTATTTTTCTAAAATAATCCACAATCTTTGTCATCCGAACAAAAATTATTTTTTAACCAAAGCTTATTTTTTTAATAAAATAATTTTAAGCCTCCATAATCTCTCGCGCGAAAACAAGCCATCATAGGACAATCTCGCCATAATTCAAAGACTTACTTATTAAGGCGCTGAACTTTTACAAAGATCTCACCAACCAAGGAAGTTTTTGTAGAAAATGCCTTCTCGTTCCTGACACTCCAAATGACCATACGGATGAGAAATTCACGGCTTCAAAACATGAGACTTCAAATTAAATATTTGAACTAACTTTCAAGATTTACTAACTTTAATTAATTTTAACAAACCTGATTCTAAATTCTCTTCACCAATTGGTTAAATATCTAACGATTGGATCAGTCAACATGCCCCTTAAATAGTTAGCCATACCCAAATTCCAAATTTTTATATATTACAAACTGCTGCTAGATTGAGGTTATCTTTGCATTGGTAAGCACACACGATCGTAGCAAAAATAATAGCTTTGAATGCTAATAAAACCAGCACGTATGATGGAACCAAGAAAGATTCAGGACTGTCATTTCGTAGCAAAAATGAGCTATTATGACTGTCATTTGGTGTAGTAATGTTTAATTTGTTAGTTTTAGACATAAGTGTTTTGTAAACTTGGTATCTGGCAAATTGATATGGTATGTTATTATGCATATTTCGTAGTTAGTTTTCATAACATAGTTTGTGCTTTTGCTGCCTTCCAAAAGTGCCTAGATGACGAACCAAATGCAGCAGTAAAAAGATACATTATTTTCCTTAATTTTAATAATAAAACATACAAAATCTAAGACTTCATTGTTTCCAAGTTTCAAAATGAAATAAACGCGGACTCAATTCTAGTTTTGAACTACAACGCACCAAAATTAAACAAGAGAAGTAAACCGAACATGTTTTGATTTTGTTCAGTCCAAATCGTTTATGTTGGTTTGGATCGAGGTTCCCACACCTGTAGTAACATACTATTAGAATTGTATTTTCCCCATCATGAGATATGTAGCATTCATCAAAATATATAGAATACATGGCTTGCAATATAAGATAAGTAATAACATGGCTAAGTCCAGTAAGGATCATTAATATAGGTCGGCTAATACTCCCCCATAGTTGGAATGGGAGGTTTTTAGGCGTTCAAACTGACACGAAACTCAAGAAATAAAGAACTCGGAAGTCCTTTGGTAAAGATATAAGCATACTGAAAATGCAAAGACACGTGTAACACGAACTTGACCAGAAGCCAGAAAATCACTAACAAAATGAATATCTATCTCAATGTGCGCTAATGTTGCATCGGTTTAGTAGACAAATAAAAGGCACTCACATTATGACAATAAACGGATTTGATACCATATTAGAATGTTAGTTTCCCATCATGAGATATTTAGCAATTAGCATTCATCACAATATATAGAATACATGGCTTGGAATATATATAAGATAACTAATAACATGGCTAAGTCTAATAAGGATCACTAATACAGGTCGAATAATACATATAACCCTCTCAGACTCTTTCTACATGTAAACATGTACATGTATACAAAATTATGTTTGATAAATTATTGGGCGGTACCATTGTACTAGTAAGAATTATCTAGTACATAATGTATGTACAAGTCCTGTGTATATGTGTTAGACTGCTCCCAGCACTAGTCGGCAAGCGTCGGCAAAGGGATAGATCACGCGGCAGCAGCACTGGGCTCACGGCGGCAAGGAGGGAAATACTCATCGAAAGGTGAGTAGCTCACCGCATATCAAAATGTGTATTTGTGGGGCCCATTTGCTTGTTTCGGTTTATGTTTAAAAAAATAAAATCTACTACCTCATTTTTTACTTATAATTACACTATAAACTACAACATTTTCAAACCCAACTTCACCATTACTCTCTAATCTCTTATACATCTCTACTCAAACAAAACTTATGGAGGATATAAATTCCAAAAAATGTTCGGCTCATCAAAAGAAGAAGAAGTTATTAGTCAAGACATGAGGTTTCTTAGCAAAGTGGTGTCATTTATTATAAATAGATCACAACCGAATCGACCGAAGAAAAACTACATAAACCGAGATCGGTATGGTGCTCATGATTGTTTAGTCCAAGCCTATTTTAATGTGAATTCCGATGTTTTTGGAAGAAACTTTCAAGGAGAGGTGCTTTAAGACAAAATAATGAATATGATGTATATGTGCAGCATATCACATAATATGATTTTAAAAAACCAAGGTACGGCGATATTTTTCAATTGGTATCCGGAGGAAGCATATCTACCGGACGACCCATAGGATCCCAAGAACACAAGCGTAGAGTTATCATATATATCAAATCGTCACAAGTGCATCAAAACTTTCATGTCGATTTGCCCAAACACTTTTCTCGTAATGCTTAGTTTTAGATTATAATATTATGATGCCTTTTATTTTTAATGAAATGTTTTTATTAAATTAATAAATAAAAGTTTAGTTTTTAATAAATAAAAATATTGTTTAAAATGTGAAGTGGTATGAGTGAAAATTGAGAGGGTGTGAAAAGAGAGAGAAAGTCGATATGACGCTGAGGTAGAAGGTGAAGTGTTGTGAGAGATGGAAGTAGTCTAAATATATTTCTATCATAACGATTGACCATATTTTTCATGAGAATGTCACTCATTCACTCACACGGATATTTTTCTTAAAAGAAAAAAAGCTATGGTGAAAAGTTATCATTGATTCCGACTATATTGTTTGACGAACAATCTTCAAAATGTTTGAATCGGCGGGAAAACTTTGACCCGTGCATGTTTTTTCGGTGCCGACTGATCATTCCTCAAGAACCTAGCCTCAAATAATGAGCATGTATTTCAGTGACCATTAGCAATGAGTCGGTACTGAACCAAGACTTATTTCTTCAAAAGCCCTCATTGATAGGTCAACTGAACATTTGTGATAGAAAAGTGATACCATTGAACCAATGCTCAATCTCAAATGGTCAACTAATGACGTGAACAGTGACCAATGATGGGCGAGCGTGTTGACAATTAACGACTCGATCCCGGAAATGACGCACATCGTATACTCAAACTCTAATATCAACAAAATAACAAATAATAAGATTCTTATTCAAACGTCGTCTCTTTGCAATATGTTTCATACACTAGTCTTATTGCATCACTCAATTTATTTTTAGAACCAAATTAACGTGTAACAAAATAACATAAATGAAGAAACGTTTTGATGTAACAAGACGTATTAAGTAATTTACTCTCGTGATTGTGATATATGCATGGCACAACACAACGTACACAAGTAATTACATCTCTAGTACTATACTACTATTAGAGACATGCAATTATTACGTTTAATAGGGCTCCTATTTATTGATTCAGTTCTAGTAGTAATTTCTTGCCGGGCCAGTTTCGTTGATGAAACGTCTCTGATTTAGCTTTGACAAGTTACGAGTTACGACAGTATTGATCTTTATCGATCAGTTGTCGACAACCATTGTACTTATTATCATCAATTATTGGATGTACTAACTACTAAGTGCAACCAAAGGATCTAAAGAAAAGTGGTTGAAAGAAAAACAAAAATGTTAGGACACTTGGGACTGTCATTTGCACGTACCACATGGTCTTATAATACGGTAGGCTAACCGACGTCGATCGTTGAATGAGAGGTGGCTCTTTTAGTCATTTGTTGGATATTTTAAAAAGACAAAATTCAAAAAACAATATTGTAGGAGAATATAAATGTTTCCACCACATGACGTGATGTTTTATTTTCAATTCTATTAAGTATTTTTATACGATTGTTTGATATATTTTAAAAGTCATTCTTGTAGTTAAATTATCATATGATACAACATTTTCTTAATTACATATTGATTATATTACATTATATGCATAAATGTTACAACAAATATTTAACTAAAATATATCAATTATAGTTATTTGCCACAATAAAATATCGTCATTTTGCACGGGTACTCGTCTAGTATTTTCACACTATATATGGGAGGAGAGCATGACAAGTTCACCATTGCCACGTCATAATGCCATGTCATAATACCACCTCAGCATTTTGTGATGACATGGATCCACCTCAGCATTTTATAATGACATGGCATATTGCAAACAAGCTAGAATCGGATAATATGTAAAAATGAACATGCCAAGAATCGAACTTTGGATCTATCTATTCAGAAACAATTGAAAACCTCAACAACTTGACCACTCAAGCATTTGTGATAAATGTTGCAAATCACTATTTTTTTTAGAAAATTTTGTTAGTTGTTAGTGGTTCAGGTAGTAGTGACATCCAATGGGCGTCTGATTTGCATTATTTTAGGAAGAATTTGAATTTGACATACTCCAAGCATTATTTTAGGAAGGATTTGAATTTGCATTATTTTAAGAACTCGATCATTCATAACATCAAATAGCTTATACTTTTCCCTATCAAATTCCCTTATATTATGCTCATATTTCTTGTATTCATATAAGATTAGATACTTAATTGCTTCCTACTTGTTTAATAGGATTTATCTGAGCATTGAGCGAGGAGATGCGGAATTGAAAAGTTATTTATTTGGAAACGAGAAAATGCTGAAACAGAAGACATATGAGGCGTAGATGGCATCCTATACCTACACTGTATTCATACTTAAAGCAGCCTTATCAAAGTCAACTCAAAAGAGCTATACAACGTAATCTCATCATCATGAATACGTTGTATCAAATATTGAAGACTTAATGGTTATCCGTATCACAAAACCTATACGGCATAACATGGACACTAAATATACGCCGTATCCAATGACATAAAAGTTAATGAGAGGCGATGCTACGTAATGCTTCATTCACCTCTGCATCGTAAAGATATCAAAGTCTAGAAGGATTTCATAATTAGGGAATATCCGGCGTAACTGGAGCGATGCAACTGCACCATAATCATCATGAAGCTATTAAGAAAATATTTACGGAGAGCACATTCGGCGTAACCCTTAACTTAAGTTTATGTCGTATATATGTCGAGGCCAAGAAAACTATAAATACATACCCTAAATCATTCACAATATACACATCCATTCCACCTCTCAGTTGGAAAACGTCTAGGGTTCCAATCAAGGCCAATTTCCAGCAACATAAAAGAACTTTTCAAGGGAGAATTCACAACCGAACATCATCGAAGATAGATCGACATAGAGTAATCATATCAAACTTTATGTTTATTACTTTTTCAGTTTTAATCTGGATCCATTGAGAAGGATTAAATCCTTCTCAATTGAGAAGGATTTTCAAAAATGATAGATTTTTAACTTCGATTTAATTTTCTCAAGTGTAGAACTCATTTTAATGTGGTTCTAATCTAAATTGTGTAAAAAGAAATTGAATCAATGTTAAAAATTCCACGATTTAGCGATACAAGTACATTTATGAATCATATGTACAAAAAATTTAATGAATCATTATCATAACTCAATTTTTACAAAAATTTGTGAATCAAATATATGATTTATGGATTCGATTCACTATTAATTGATGTATACTTGTGAATCAAATAAAAAAATGTGAATTAATAGCTCAATTGAACCAAAGCATATATATATATATATATATATATATATATATATATATATATATATATATATATATATATATATATATATATATATATATATATATATATATATATATATATATTTCAAAAATGGCCCAATTCTCCTCTCGCACCTGTAAAAATGTCTTTCCACGGATTTCCTTTCTCGAGCCGAACGGAGCTCGTCCCACTCCCGTCTTGGCGGGCTCCAATTTGACATAGTTCAACTCGGAAGGATTTCTTTCTGCCATCTCCTTCTCTCTCGTGCTATGGCTTTAGGCTCAAGGACAATAGTCTTTCCCATATATATATATACATATATATATATATATATATATATATATATATATATATATATATATATATATATATATATATATATATATATATATATATATATATATATATATATATATATATATATATATATATATATAATATAAATAAATAAAAAAAAAATATAATATTAATATATATATATATATATATATATATATATATATATATATATATATATATATATATATATATATATATATATATATATATATATATATGACGTATTAAGGGTAAAAAGCACGAATGGTTTGAAGATTATTTTTTGCGAGTAAGACGATGTCTTCATTAATAGGACAATAAATGTTGTTTATAAAAAAGTTTTTCGTAGGATTTGAGATTCATTTTAACGAGGCTTTATACAACCCGTGCGATGCACGGGGCGGGTTGTTTGCTGAATAATTATGTGTTTTTTTCGTAATGTTGGTGTAGACGCAGATTTGATTGTGATGTTATCGTAACTTTTGTATTTAAATTAGTTTAATTGCATTAAAAGTTACAATTAAAATAGTTTTTTCACATGTAATCTTTTAATATAAATAGGTTACATATTTTTTTTTTGCCTATCGGGACAAAATCATGTATGACTTAACACATATTATATCCCGTACATGGAAGCAAAACATTGTTTGTAACTATAAAAGTTGCTCCAATGTAACTATGTGTAGCATGAGACAATTATAGCTTACTAACTGACCCGTGCGATGCACAAATGTTGTATTTAATTGTAAATGTTTACTTGTCAGCCCCACGTATACTTTTTTAAATCAATTGTTGCTTATCATAGAATCAGTCCCCACTCGATTAGCACAGTGGAAATCTCTCTTTTTCTGGTGAAAAGACCAAATGAAATTTCATGCTAATTATAAGTTGCACTGTGACATATGAGAATGAACTGATAAATTCTTAAGATTTTAATTATATGTTGACTCGTGTGGTCATAATCAGTAATTCAGTATCATGTTGACCCGTGTGGTCATATTCAATATCATGTTGACCCGTGTGGTCATATTCAGCTTTGAAACAACCCGGCTTTCTTGACACCACAACTTTGTCATAAATTTAAGTATCAATTTTGATATTGACTTGATTGTTTATTATTTGAACTAAAAAAATAACATATTGTAATAATGTTATTTATTATTTTGATAGGCTATGTTTTACGATTGCTAGTGAAACTATATTACCTAACAAATCGACCTGTAATCTTATTTGAAGTTCATAGTTTTTAGAAATGAAGTATACAAATCCAATCATATATTTTCATAGCAATGAGAAGTACATAAAAACCATTAACCAAAATGTTCCTAAACATACAAATAAACGAAAATTCAGATCGATCAAGCAAGTCCATTAATCAAGTTAACCAAACATCGTATCATAAATTTCAACAATTCGGGTGTCGAAATTCAAGTTCAAAGTATGTAGTATAACATATTGTATTTTCCTTTCACCGCATATACTATTAACATGTATACCCAAAATGTGCTTTTAATAATTCAAGATTTGATCTAATCTTTTACTCTATGCAGGATACTACCTTATGTTATTTGACCTTAATACACTGATACAACCATGGAGATAAGGCTTGCTCTAAAATAGTAGTATTACAATATACACGTTTCTTTGGGCTAACATACCATACGACCATGGAGATAAGGTTCCATTAATTTCGGCCCACAAATCATGCACATAACAGACAAATCAATACAATTGAATAACAATTACTACTTTCCTAAATTGGAGACACACGCTCCTCCCCCTTTTGACCTATATCTTCTACGTTTCTTTTCCCCTCTTCCATTCATACGAAACAAACTAAAACACACAAAGTTCATGTTGCTTGTTTTCTCTCTAAGATCAAATGGCGAAGGGTTGTTGATGAGAAGTAGTTCGAGGGTAATAAGCTTGCTGATGTGGTTCGTGGGAGTGGGTATTGATTTCGTGGTGACTTCTGTTCAAAATATAAAATAATTTGTGATTCAAGGAGGAGGTACATATTCGATGTGGATTAGCTTATAAGGAATTGCGTTCAACACCACTGCTGAGAAGAAAAACCAAGGATTTTGCAAGGCACTACAAATAGCTGGAATGAGAGGGGCTTCACGATGGGTGGGAAAGGAGTTCATGGCTCATTTATAGAAGACAGATTTATGAGTTCATGCTTTGTATTCTTTGGGGTTGTAAATGTGCAACCCTTTTGTGTTCCGTAACTCCATGATTGTGGACATTCAANGGTTCGTGGGAGTGGGTATTGATTTCGTGGTGACTTCTGTTCAAAATATAAAATAATTTGTGATTCAAGGAGGAGGTACATATTCGATGTGGATTAGCTTATAAGGAATTGCGTTCAACACCACTGCTGAGAAGAAAAACCAAGGATTTTGCAAGGCACTACAAATAGCTGGAATGAGAGGGGCTTCACGATGGGTGGGAAAGGAGTTCATGGCTCATTTATAGAAGACAGATTTATGAGTTCATGCTTTGTATTCTTTGGGGTTGTAAATGTGCAACCCTTTTGTGTTCCGTAACTCCATGATTGTGGACATTCAATTGAGAGCTCGTTTGTATTCCGAGTAATTGCAGGCCTTTCATGTTCCGTAACCGCGGATGCATTGAAGTATGTAGATGTAAATTCGTGTAATTCATATACTTAAGAGGTTGCATAAACTATGTTGTACCATACTACCATTTTGTGCACAATACTCATGCGCATTAAATTAAGGGGTTTAACTTTTATATAGTATAGATTCCACAAGTTTATGATTTAAACTATTTCAAAAAACTTTTACTCATTCATTTATATTATTGATTATATAGACTTGTTATTTTACCAACCTTTTTTTTGTTTGTTTTTTTTTTTGTTTTTTTTGTTTTTGTTTTTTTTTTGTTTGTTTTTTGTGTTTCTATGTCTTTTAAAATATTATATTACTTAAACCATCCATCATAAACATATTCTTGAATTAGTTTTTTTATATGCATGCAATTAATATAAAATACTCAAACACTTAATTTTAAATATAAGCACACCAAACATGAAATATCAAGAAAGTAGCCCGCCCATCAGGTGGGTTAGACAACTAGTAATATAATATAACATTAGAATTTTTAAACTAAGAATTTAATTTTATAAATACATTGGTCTAATAAAAATAACGTTAGTGTAGGAAAACAGAGTTTAAACCAGAAAACCAACTCTTGAATCTCAATTCAAGAGCTATGTTTATTATCAACCAAAATCAATCAAGATCAACAAGAATCTGATCTTAATCAGTTATTCACAACAACCACAAACCCAGAATGATAACACTCACAATCCTTCCCACTGCTACTCAGGTGGAAGGCTATTGACTAATTATCAATAGTACTATTACAAGAACAAATCCTCACAATCACTCTTAAGCAATAATGAAAACACTATAACAGATCTTGATTGATCAACGAATATATTGAGAGAAACTGTGTGCAGTTTTCTTGAGAGAGAATGAGTTATGAAACCCTAGACTTGGAAGCGATCTTATATAGGCTTGACTAATAACTTCTAGCAGCTTGTCACCAATAGTCCTTGAACTTTGCATAACCTGCTACTGCCAGCTACAAGTCTTTATCAACATAATAACTGAAATACAAACATGTCATAATTAGTCCCTGTAGTATAAGTGTTCCATATTGAGTTAATTTTAACATCCCCCCTTAACTCAAACCTGGAACACATAAAAAAGACCAAGTTTGGAAACCAGTTTTTCATGTTGAAGCTTATCTAATCCCTTAGTAAAAATATCAGTTGTTTGATCAGCTGATTGAACTTTTTCAGTCTTAATAACCCCAGCTAAGATTTTATCTCTCACAAAATGTAAATCAATCTCTAAGTGTTTAGTTCTCTCATGAAAAACAGGATTTGCAGCAATCTTAATTGCAGCCTGACTATCACAAAAAAGTTTAACAGGTAAAAAATGTTCCCAGTTTAGATCTTTTAAAAATTTTAAGACCCAAACAATTTCTGAAGTGGCAGAGGCCATTGCTCTGTATTCAGCCTCTGCACTAGACTTAGAAAGGGTATTTTGTTTTTTGCTTTTCCATGAAACAAGTGAACCATTTAAGAATATACAAAACCCTGTAACAGACCTTCTAGTAATCACACATTTGGCCCAGTCTGCATCCAGATAAGTCTCAAGATTTTCAAAAGAACTTTTAACAATATGTATTCCCCTACCAGGAGAACCCTTAAGATATCTCAAAACTTTAAGTGCAATTTTAAGATGAGACTTAAGTTGCTTATGCATGAACTGACTCAAACAATGTACAGCATATGAAATGTCTGGCCTAGTGTGTGTCAAATAAATCAGTTTTCCAATTAATTTTTGATATTCAGTTATGTTATCTAAAACAGGATCAAGTATAGTAGGTTCATTAGAAATAGACAAACTTTGTTCTAAAGGAAAAGCAGATGGTTTACATGCTAAAAAGCCAAACTCAGAAAGTAAGTCCAAACAATATTTCCTCTGAGTTAAACATAGACCTTTATCAGTTTCAATAACCTCAATGCCCAAAAAGTACTTAAGTTTACCCAGATCTTTAATTTGAAACGTAGACTTAAGAAATACTTTGAAACTTTCAATCTCAGCCAAGTTATTACCAGTAAGAATTATATCATCAACAAACACAAGTAAAGCAACAATATTACCTGAATCATTCTTGATAAATAAGGAATAATCACTTTTACTCTGTATGAATCCATTTTCAAGCAAACCACTGGTTAACTTATCATTCCATTGTCTAGGTGCTTGTTTCAAACCATATAAAGACTTTTTGAGTCTACAAACTCTCTTATCATTAGCATTAAAGAAACCATCAGGCAAAGACATATAAACAGTCTCTTCTAAATCTCCATATAGAAAAGCATTATTAATGTCAAGTTGAAATATAGGCCAGTCTTGTTGAACAGCAAGATTTATAAGACATCTAACTGTAACAATTTTAACAACAGGCGAAAAATTTTCATCAAAATCAACTCCTTCCTTTTGATTAAATCCTTTAGCAACAAGCCTAGCTTTATATCTATCAACTTCATCACTAGATTTATATTTAATCTTAAACGCCCATTTACAGCCTATAGCTTTTCTACCTTCAGGTAACATAACAAGTTCAAAGGTATCATTTCTATATAAGGCTTGCATTTCACTATTCATTGCATCTACCCAGTGATGGTACATGCAGTCCTCCCAATATGTTTTAGGTTCAAAACTTTTATTAAGCTCAACGACAAAACACAAAGTATCATTTTTTAGTTTTGCATAAGTGACAAAATTTTCAAGTCCAAACTTGACTTTAGAATAAACAATATAATCATTATACTTATTAGGAAAAGTTGATGATCTATCAGATCTTCTCAAAGGAGGTTGATTATTATTGTGAAAACTAGTTTCTGCTGCAGGAATGGGACTAAAACCACCCTCAGAAGATGTCACACCACTTGGTGTTGCAACATTCTCCCCAACACTGGCAATCTCATTGGAACCAGGAGAATGCCCCAAATCATCATCCAAATGGTCAATAGTTTGACTACCAGAATGTTGAAAGTGGCTGCCATCTCCCAAATGATGATCATTTTGATTATTATTACCCAAAGGGGTACCATTATGTTTATTGTCATCATTGGGTGTGTCAGGGTCTTTATAAGTAACTTCATCAAAGAAGTTTACTTGATTCAAACCCTGACTGAGAGGGTCATGAGCAGCAGAAGCATTTTTAATCTTGAAAGGAAAAACATTTTCAAAAAATCTTACATCTCTAGAGAAGATAAAATGTTTCCTTTCAAGACTGTAAAGTTTATACCCTTTTTTAAAATTAGAATATCCAACTAAAACACATTTCTCAGCCCTGCTACTAAACTTATCATTACTGGTAAGAACAGTAGCAAAACATAAACAACCAAAAACTCTTAAATGATTTAAGTCAGGTTTCTTATTAAAAACAAGATTAAAGGGAGACTCTCCATTGAGCACTGAGGAAGGCAATATGTTAATCAAGTAAGTGGCAGTTAGAACACATTCAGACCATAAAAATAAAGGCAATCCCCCCTGAAACATAATGGATCTGGCCACATTTAATAGATGCCTATGTTTCCTCTCTACAACCCCATTTTGTTGAGGAGTATAAGCACAAGATGTTTGATGAATAATCCCTTTTTCTTCACAAAACTTATTAAACTGATTATTAACAAATTCAGTCCCATTATCACTTCTAAAAATTTTAACACACTTCTCAAACTGTGTTTTAATCAAGTTATAAAAAATTTGAACACAATCAAACACCTCATGCTTACTTTTAAGCAGGTAAACCCAAACAGCCCTGGTGAAATCATGCATAATAGTTAAAAAGAATCTATGACCTTCTTTACTTTTAACCTTATAAGGACCCCAAAGATCAAGGTGAACAATATCACCGAGTGCTTTGGTTTTATGGTCACTTAATGGAAAAGACTCTCTGGTTTGTTTTGCCTTTTGACAAACTTCAAAAGGTTCAATTTCATTTTTATTTTCAAAAAAGATTTCACCTTTTAGTACTGACAAGACTTGATCAGATGGATGACTAAGCCTGTAGTGCCACATTTCTTTGGTCAAATTACAAATAGCACTAGAAGTCTCAAATCCTAGGCCAGTACCTTGATTTCCATCAAAGTAATATAAACCATCCTTTTGTTTACCAATCCCTAGCACATTCATTCCCCTCAAATCCTGAGGTAAAACATAACACTGTGACTCATCAAATGCAATAAAAAATTTGTTGTCCCTAGCCACTTTATGAACAGACATTAGGCTAACACAATACTTTGGTACAACCAACACATCATATAGAGTTAAATGTTTGGTTAGAACCATATTTCCAACCTTAGTAATTAAAGCTTCAGTTCCATTAGGATGTGAAACTTTAATCCCAAGTTTGGAAATATCAATCACATTAACCAAAAATTTAATTTATCAGTATATGTAAGGTGTTGATTAGCACCAGAATCAATAATAAATCCAGCTGCAACAAGTGCATATCTAAACTTACTATTGTTACAGAAAAATCTTTGAAAATTTTGATTGAAAAACTTGCTATTGTTGAAAACAATACCTGCCATATTGGCATGTACTCCTTTCCCATTTCCATCAACATTACTAGAATTTTCTTTAATCAAAGAAATCAATTTAGAAATCTGTTCATCAGAAAAAGTAGAAGTGGAACTAGAACCAACAAAATTGTTATTATTTATAAATCTTTTGTTGAAATTCTGAGTACCCTGATTATTATTATTGTTATTATTTCTTCTATTCTTTCCAAAATCAGTAGGGTACCCAATGAGTTTAAAGCATCTATCAGCAGTATATCCATTAAAGCCACAATGTTCACACACAAAGGTAGGACTACCAGCAGTCCTCCTATTATCATTAGATCTAGGAGTATTAGTAGGTCTTGAGGCATTACCAGAGGTTTGGGGCCTCTGAGAATTACCTCTATTGGGCACACTGGAGTTAAACACAGTTGACTGAGACCTTTGAGAAGTCCCACCAACTGAACCAGTTACCACTAATCTGTGAGATTCCTCACTAGAAATAACGGCAAATGCCCCTTTCACATCAGGAATAGGGTCTCTAGATAAGATATTACTCCTTATTTGCATATAAGAATCATCTAGTCCCATTAAAAACTGCATTAGTTTCATTAACTGGTTACGTTTTTTAAAATCCTCAGCAGCATGACAAGTGCATCTAGGTAACTGAATTAAAGTATCAAATTGTTTCCACAAAGTGCTCAACTTATTAAAATACTCAGCAATAGAACAACCATTTTGAGACAAAGAATTGATTTTATGATACAGATTAAAAGTAACTGAACCATCAACTCTATCAAATGTTTCTTTTAACTCAGTCCATACATCAGAAGCTCTTTTTGAAAAAATTTGCCCCAAAAATGATTCTTCTGATATAGAGTTCAAAATCCACCCTAATACCACAGCATTCACAATATCCCATTGTCTACCTAAAACTTCATCAGTATTAGATCTTCTACAAGACCCATCTATAAACCCAATTTTATTCTTTCCTTCTAATACCAATAACATAGCACAAGACCACACATTATAATTTTCAGTTCCTTTTAGTTTAATAGACACAACAGTTAGGGTGGCAGAGTCATTAGGGTGTAAATGCAATGGGTTACTAATATCCGATTTACTAATTAAAGTAACAGGCTCATCAGCATCAGCCTCAAATTCATCATCAGTATAACCATGCAGAGACATAGTAAAAAACAACAAAGAACAAACACACAAGAAAGGGAAGAGAAGGTAGTTCCCAGGCTTCCTTGCCACTCAAGGTGATAGGTCAAGGGCTGAACACACAACAAACAAAAAAGAAAAAGAAACAAACAAAAAACACAGATAACAAAAAGCAATTAAACACTATCAACACCACAATTACAAACAATCTCAACTTCAACAATCCCAAATCCTACTCCCCGTCAATCTAAACAAGAAAAATAAGAAAAGCAATTAAAGTAAAGGTGTGAGAGGTGTTACAGTGCCCGCAAGAATCCAATAAGCAACGGAACAAGAACCCAGATTATGATTCTTGATTCACTTAGTTAAGAATCACAACCACACGATCTCAAATAACCCAGAATCAACGAACCACCAAACCCTAATTTTCAAGAATTAGGGAAATCACCAAAAAACCACCAAGATTCACCAGAAACTAAGGGTGAGCAAACAAAACCGAAAAAACCGAAACCGAACCGAAAACCGAAAAAACCGAACCGAAAAACCGACCGAAACTAAAAACCGATGGTTCGGTTTTTAATTTTTCAAAAACCGAAATACACGGTTCGGTTTCGGTTTTCGTCCAAAAACCGAACCGAACCGATTTTATTATATAATTAATATAATATGAATAAATAACTAAATAAATCAAATTTATATATTCATATTCATTTTGTGGGTAGATTTATAATATATTTATATTAACGGTTACGTTTATATGCGTGTTTGTTGTATCGTATGTTTACTTGAGAATATATCAATAAATATATGACGATGATCATACTATGTGTATGTTCACTTGCATGTGTGTGTTTCTTCTATATGTGTGTAATTATAGAAGTATGCAATAAACATTATTATACTGACATTAACAAAAAAAAAGTAACTAAGAATAACCAATTTTCTATGTAATACAAGTTTGTTGTTATAAATTTGCCATGCCCAAATATAAACGGTTAGAAACCGAAAAACCGAACCGAAACAGATGATAAACCGAAAAAACCGAACCGTCAAAAACCGAACGGTTTCGGTTTTAGGTTCTATAAAAATCGAATATTTCGGTTCGGTTTCGGTTTTAGCCGAAAACCGACCCAAACCGAACCGTGCACACCCCTACCAGAAACACCAGCAAATCGATCAAGAACCTAGAAACCAACCACCAATCGAAACCAGAGATCAAACCCCCAAAATTACCCAAACCCTAATTTTCTCAAAAATAGGCGTTTTGTAAAATCTTTTAGAATTAATCAATTAGGGTCAAAAGACACCAATTAACCACGGTTAATTGAGTTTAATCAAATTAATTTTGAAAACCCCCAAATATTTAGAAACCCTAATTGTTCGAAAATCGTTTTTTTAAGAGCAAGATGAAGAGCCTTGCTCTGATACCATGTAGGAAAACAGAGTTCAAACCAGAAAACCAACTCTTGAATCTCAATTCAAGAGCTATCTTTATTATCAACCAAAATCAATCAAGATCAACAAGAATCTGATCTTAATCAGTTATTCACAACAACCACAAACCCAGAATGATAACACTCACAATCCTTCCCACTGCTACTCAGGTGGAAGGCTATTGACTAATTATCAATAGTACTATTACAAGAACAAATCCTCACAATCACTCTTAAGCAATAATGAAAACGCTATAACAGATCTTGATTAATCAACGAATATAATGAGAGAAACTGTGTGTAGTTTTCTTGAGAGAGAATGAGTTATGAAACCCTAGACTTGGAAGTGATCTTATATAGGCCTGACTAATAACTTCTAGCAGCTTGTCACCAATAGTCCTTGAACTTTGCATAATCTGCTACTACCAACTACAAGTCTTTATCAACATAATAATTGAAATACAAACATGTCATAATTAGTCCCTGTAGTAGAAGTGTTCCATATTGAGTTAATTTTAACAGTTAGTTTATTACACTTGGATCCGAAAATTTAAAATAGGGTGACACTGCTTGCTTATTATTTTGTTATGAATCAGATTTATATATGGATTTTCTTTGCCATATAACTCAACGAGACAATTCAACTGGTCAATCATTACTCGATCTAGTTATGTGACGAAATTAAGCAATAATACTGCTTGTATTCCAATTCTTCTTTTCAAATGGCAACTAAATTTTTCCCATTTTACGAGAAATTATGATTATGATTTTGTCATATCTCTCACAAAATTATTATCTAAGCTAAATAAAACTACAAATCAGAACTTTTACTCACCTTGCGTACAATGGGGAGCTGACACGGACTATACAAATTAGATGATGATCGACATAGACCTCCATGTAACCATGTTTCATGTATGGGATTTTTTTATTATTTTTATTATTTTTTATTTTTATTTTTTATTTTTTAAATAATTTAAGTACTCAACATGCATTTATTATTGAAATAAGAGCAGCTATTTATTCTATACCCACTAAAGATAATTGGTTCAAAACTGTGATATTTTTTTCTAATTTAAAGAATGGAAGATGTGAGGCCTGTATGGTTGCTACGAGCAGCATGGTTCCTTGCTACTTTGCCGATTGTTGCAGCCTGGTTGCCGTTGCCTGGGCTCAGTTGGTTACGCAGAGGTCTGTTGGCCTTTGCTAAGAGAGGCAAGATTTTGCAGTCCAACACTGTGAGTGAAACTACCCTTATGTTCTACTTTTGCATGGTGATTCAATTTTTACCTGAAAAAATGATGGAACAAATGAATCTAGCTTTTCCGATAGATTTAAACGTACATGTACCAAATTTAATTGAAAATTTCTTGAACATACTCAAAAGTATTTTTATGTTATGGAATAATTTTAACCATTAGATACTGTCATAATATATTCTGAATTTTGATCTCATTTTCACCGACCATGGAGCAAATTTTAGGGTTGCCTGATGTTTACTTTATTACAAAACAAAACAATTTATCAATATTGCATATTTTCTAATGACATTGTAACCATAAAAGATGCATGATCTTATGAAAAGGTGATTCTGGATCCGGAAAAACTCGTAGAACTTTATTTTTGTTTTAATTTTGACGCAGCAAACTTTTTTTTTATAAACCAAAACCTTATTAGCAAGAAGCTAGAGGGACTACATTTTTACTTGATCGAGACCTAAACAGTAAACACCCATAGCTAGCGAGAAGCTAAAGGAAACACATAACAAAATACTACAAGAAAATTATAAAGGAGTACAAGATAAAACAAGACTAAACTCACTTTACGTAAACTTTAGAACATCTACTCGAAATCCAACTAAAATATTGTCTTTAAACCTCTTGAAAGCTACCATTAACATTTGTGTCTTGTTAATGAATAACGTTCTGATTCCTTGCATTCCACACCCTTCATCCGTACTACACATGGAGGCCTTAAAGTATTTGAGGTTAGGGTATATAAAATATGAAATGAATTGTAGATTGAGATGCTATAGTGGGGTGAGATTCAAAAGAGCATGCAAGTAGCCGATTTTGGCTTTGACATTGACAAAGTAACGAAACAGAAGTTCTTGCCAGCGAATTTGGCCAGACATCGCAATTCTCGAGGGGGGGGGGG